>JACXGI010000791.1:7432-76086 GCA_016801175.1 Esox masquinongy | reverse complement strand
AAATGTAGGTAAGCAAGTCCTGAGAAGGTAGGTAAACAAGTCATATGATTCATATCAACCAAATGCTTGGGCCTCACTCTGAAGTTTACCCCGCCCAGCCACCCGTCTCAACCATTGTCACCATAAACCATTTAACCATAGGGATCTGTTCAAAAGCCTAGCACCAGTTTCAGGATTAAAAATAAGTTTTGCAGTGAGACCACGATGGTGTGGTGTGTATTTGTGGGCTGAGAGTACTTTTCACTACTACAGATTAGGACTGCAGTAAGCTCCCACCTACTCCTATCTTTAAATCGGTGGATACATCTCATAATTTTAATACTTACTACAACATTTGATGAGGGGTACTAGTATTAACTGTCATTGTTAAATGGAGAGAGGGATTCTATGCTAGCCTTGTCAATCAATCAATCAATCAAATTTATTTATAAAACCCTTTTTACATCAGCAGTTGTCACAAAGTGCTTTTTCAAAACACCCAACCTGAAACCCCAAGGAGCAAACAACAACAATGTTGAATTTCAGAGGAACCAGGCTCGGAGGGGTGAGTGAGTGCTTGGGCAAAAACAATAACATGCACCCCTTTGGGTCCCGAGGACCAGGATTAAGAAACACTGCTTTACAGGTTAACAATAAAACCTTAAAATCAGCCCTAACCCTAACAGGCAGCCAGTATAAAAGGCTAGTACTGGAGTAATGTGTTCAAATTTTTTAGTTCTAGTTAGGATTCTAGCAGCCGTGTTCAGCACTAATTGAAGTTTATTTATTGATTTATCAGGGTAACCGGAAAGAAGAGCATTGCAGTAATCTGATCTAGAAGTAACAAAAGCATGGATTAGTTTTTCTGCATCAGTTTTTGACAAAAAGTCTCTGATTCTTGCAATGTTCTGAAGATGAAAATAAGCAACTCTTAAGATATATTTTATATGTTCATCAAAGGAGAGGTCAGTGTCGAGGGTAACGCCGAAGTTTTTTACAGTTTTTTGGGATACAACCATACAGCCGTCGAGGTTCCGAGTGAGATCTGCCAGCAAAACTCTTTTGTCCTAAAACAAGCATTTCTGTTTTTCTTGAGTTTAAAAGCAAGAAGTTCTCTGTCATCCACTTCCTAATATCTGAAACAC
Source organism: Esox masquinongy (assembly GCA_016801175.1). Classification (NCBI taxonomy): domain Eukaryota; kingdom Metazoa; phylum Chordata; class Actinopteri; order Esociformes; family Esocidae; genus Esox; species Esox masquinongy. Next base: position 74,962 of record JACXGI010000791.1, on the reverse strand, counting down.
ATGCTTCCCATGTAGCTAATTTTGTGGCTTCTCCATGCTTCACCGAAATGTACAACAGTTTGTCATCAGCATAAGTGAAATTGACATTGTGATTCCGGATGACATCACCCAGAGGCAGCATATATAGTGAGAACAATAATGGGCCCAAAACCGAGCCTTGAGGAACACCAAAACATACCTTTGATTTGCCAGAGGATATGCCATCCACACATACGAACTGATATCTTTCAGATAAATAAGATTTAAACCAGGCTAGAACATGTCCACATAGCCCAATGTGTGTTTCCAGTCTCTCTAAGAGAAGGGAGTGATCAATAGTGTCAAAAGCAGCACTAAGATCAAGAAGCAACAGGACGGATGCGGAACCTTTGTCTGAGGCCATTAGAAGGTCGTTTGTTAACTTCATGAATGCAGTCTCAGTGCTATGATGGGGTCTGAAACCAGACTGGAGCATTTAATAAATATTACTTGTCTTCAGGAAGGCATTCAGTTGTTGGGAAACACATTTGTCTAAGATTTTTGAGAGGAACGGGAGGTTTCATATTGGCCTATGATTGTTTAATATGTCTGGATCCAGATGAGATTTTTTTAGAAGAGGCTTAATTTTCGCTATTTGTAATGAGTTTGGTACACATCCGGAGGAAAGGGAGCAATTCATTATGTTCAGCATTGGCTGACCTAGCACAGGAAGTAGTTCCTTAAGTAGTTTTCTTGGAATTGGGTCTAGTTGGCTATTTGTAGGTTTAGATCTAATTTCTAATTTAGTGAATGTGTTGAACGATACAGGATGAAAAAATGTAAGTGTCCCCATTGACACCAGGTCAGGGAGGTTCAGGTCATTCTCAGGACAATCGTAATTCAGTTATTTGTTTTGTAACGGTGATGATCTTTTCATCAAAGAAGCTCATGTATTCATTACTGCTGAAGTGAAGACCCACTTCACTTGTTGAGCATTGCTTTTTTGTTAACTTTGCAACTGTATCAAAGAGAAATTTTGGATTGTTTTTTGTTCACCTTAATCAGGTTGGAGAAATAAGCTTATTGAGCAAATGTGAGTGCTTCTCAGTATTGTAGTGTACTGTCTATCCAAGCTAGTCTAAATACTTCCCACTTGGTGGAGCGCCACTTTCGCTACAATTTTCTGGAGGCTTGCTTGAGTGCTCTAGTATTGTCTGTGTACCAGGGAGTGAGTTTCTTGTTGCATATTTCTTTTGTTTTTGGTGGTGCAACCATATCTAAAGTGTTTCGTAGTGTTGAGTTTAGATTCTCGATTAGATCATATGCAGATTTATTTACTCTGTCATCGATGAGCAAGCCTGGAAGAATATCAAGAAATCTATTTGTAGTCCGAGAATTTATATTACAGCTTTTGAAAGTCATTGTACCAAAGTATCCTCCTGACAACCTAAGCCCATCTTAGAAAACCTGCTCAATTATTACCTGCTTAGTGAGTCTCACTGCCCCCTGTTGACAAGTACTGGAACAGCATCCTTCATCTGTAACAGTAGCTGAGTTAATTCAAGGCTGTTGCGTGTCCACACACACACACACACACACACACACACACACAGTGTTGAGGGAGGAGTACATATAGTAACCAGTCTGACAGGCTTACTATAATTTTAGCGTTCTGCCAAACCACACCAGTCAATCTCTTGGACTCAGTAGCACATACTTCTATTCCCTCTCTCTCTCTCTCTCTCTTCTTCTCTCTCATATACACACACGCACACACACACACAGACTTTTATAACAGCACTACCTACCTATACACACACAATACGGATCATAACCTCGTCGATACAGCTCTCTTATAAAACCACACATTCGTAACCTCTTTATGTTTAAAGCCTTGTAAGCTGTGTACTGGAGACACCGTGGAAAAACCAAAGCAGCGTGGCAGGGCAACCGACACGAGGACTGGGATGAGATGGAGCATCACAGTTTCAGGAGACAGTAGAGTACGGTCGCCAGAACAATCTTCAGAGGTCGTGTTAGGGTCGCAGCAACTTGAACGATGAATGGATGTTACAGTCAAATGAGTGGATAGTGCTGCCACTCTCCTCCACACAGACAGGCGATGAGACTGAGAAGGGGCCTTTTCCACAGCCTGTTCCTGCTGACCCTCAACACCCTCACAAACTGTAAGTACTTCAGCCACACACTGTCCTGCTTCCCAACAGGGTACGAAGACGTTGCAACAAACCGCCGACGAAGAGTCCGATTTTATTTCCCGCAGGGGTTAACATTAGCATTGGATTGGTGTGATCCGGATTGTGTCATCAGGGAAAACGTACCTCTTGTTTTGAATGACAAAGATTCTACAAAACCGGGGCATTGATATTTTTTAGACTTTTTCACATTTATCCGGTTAAGTCAACTGAGATTCAATTTTCAGTGATGACTGAGTGAAAGCTTTTCACATTCTCTGCACTGTGGTTATGTAATGGATCAGTTTTTTCATTGATTTAATTCAAAAGTGTTGCTATTAGTCTACAATCAGTACCTCATAATGACAATGTGAAAACATGTTTTTAGAAATTTGTAACAATTAATTGAAAATGGAAACTTCGTAAATAATTATTTAGACCTTTTTGCCATGACTCAGACGCATCCTGTGTTTTTTGATCATCCTTGAGATGAACTTGATTGGTCCACCTCAATGTCAAGTGATTTTCTCTGAACCACTTAAAGAACCCAGAGAGTAAAAAAAAAAGGCACTCTACTCTGATGAGACCAAAGTCAAACTTTTGATTGCCAAGTGTGTGTACAACATAAGTAATAGTCAGATTACAACTTATTTGACTGGAAGAAGAGATCAAGAATGAGGGAGAAGGTTCAATATACAGAAGACGTCCTAGCAGAGACTTGAAAATCCTGTGTGTGTGTGTTTCGCACGGATGGGTGCCAGAGCATATGCACCTGTTTTTGCCCAAGGCTAAACTGCTTTGAAATGTGTTTAGAATGATATGAATGAGTTTACATGCCAGCTAAAGAATTTGAGTGATGACACAAGTTTCTCAGTTTGAAAAAACATTTGTAATTAATGAATGTTTAATATTCACATAGGTATTTTACACATTTTATTTTCATAACATCACATATAACCTTATAAATGCTTGCCAACATGATTTTATATGCAGTTTTGTTAGGAATGAAACCAATTAACAACACTTTTGTTGTTGCAATTCAACCTTGGTGTGTCACATACTTAGACATCTTCCAGCCTTTAACAGGCCTAAACTCAAAAAATGAATCAGGCTCATTATAAACAAATGCGAATCCAAAAAGAATGTATGTAATATGTAACATTTTTATATGGATATATTTACACTATCATTCAAAGGTTTAGGGTCACTTAGAAATGTCCTTGTTTTCAAAAGAAAAAACCTTTTTATCCATTAATATAACATGAATGTTGTAAATGAATATTGTAGCTGGAAACGGCAGATTATTTTTAAGGAATATCTACAAAGGCGTACAGAGGCCCATTTTCAGCAACCATCGGTGTTCCAATGACACATTCTGTTTGCTAATCATTGCTTATCATTTTAAGGCTGATTGATCATTAGAAAACCTTTTGCAATTATGCTAGCACAGCTGAAAGCCGATTAAAGAAGCAATAATACTGGCCTTCTTTAGATTAGTTGAGTATCTGGTGTATCAGCAATTGTGGATTCAATTACAAGCTCAAAATAGCCAGAAACAAACTTTTCAGAAACTCTATAGTCCATTCTTGTTTTGAGAAATGAAGGCTATTCCATGTGAGACATTGTCAAGAAACTGAAGCTCTAATACAACACTGTGTACTACACCCTTCACAGAACAGTGTGAACTGGCTCTAAACAGAGTAGAAAGAGGAGTGCGAGGCCCTGAGGCACAACTGAGCAAGAGGACATATATAGTGTCTAGTTTGAAAAACAGATGCCTCACAGGTTCTCAACTGGCAGCTTTATTAAATAGTACCCGCAAAACACCTCACCGTCAACAGTAGAGGCAACTCCGGGATGCTGGCCTTCTAGGCAGAAGAGCAAAGAAAAAGTCATATCTCAGACTGGCCAATCAAAAGAAAAGCTTAAGATAGTCAAATGAACAGACACTGGACTGAGGAAGATTGGGAAAAAAAGTTTTATGGACAGACGGCTCTAAGTTTGAGTTTTTCGGATCACAAAGAACAATTGTCAGATGCAGACCAAATCAAAAGACCATCTGTCAAGCATGGTGGAGGCAATGTGATGGTCTGGGGGTGCTTTGGGTGTGGTAAACAGGGTGATTTGTACAGGGTAAAAGGGATCATGAAGGAGGAAGACTATCATTTTGGAACGTCATGCCATACCCTGAGGACGGCGCTTGATTGGAGCCAATTTCCTCCAACAGGACAATGACCCAAAGCACAAATCCAGACTATGCAAGCACAGTCACTGGATCTCAACCGTATTGAGCTGTTTTGGGAGCAGATTGACTGTAAGAAGTGGGAGGCACTTCAGGAAGCACTGGGTGAAATCTCTTAAGATTACCTCAACAAATTGAGAACTAGAATGCCAAAGGTCTGCAAGGCTGTAATTGCTACAAATGGACGATTCTTTGAAGAAAGCAAAGTTTCAAGAACACTTATTTCAATTAAAAATCACTATTTGTAACCTTGTCAATTACTATATTTCTCATTCATTTTTCAATATTTCCTATTCACTCATTTCATGTATGTTTTCATGGAAAACAATTACATTTCTAGAGGACACCAAATTTATGAATGGCAGTGTGTATATAAAGCATAATACTTGGATACAAAAGTACCAAATCACATAAAGCCTGTACATCTGCCATAGATTTGAAGTTTCAAGGTTTATTTGTCAAAATGCACCCAACACAGCATCATCCTGCAAAATTTAATTTTTGTGACATGGCACTCGACAACTATGTAGTGAGAGTTAAGATGAGTATAAGCAAAAATACAGCTAGACAGAAGAAAAAAAAAAGCAACAATATACTTAGCAGCAGTTTTAAAAAAAAAAGTACTGTAAACTAGCAGCAATCTGGGTTGTATTATTGAACATTTAGAAATGGCAAGTATGGCAGTAATATACATCAGTGTGAGCAATTGGTAGAGTTATTGAATATTATAGATACAGATGAATGCAATAAGCTTATGGCATGTGGCATACCACACTACAACTACATAGTGAGAATTAAGAAAAAAATATAGTAAGAGAAAGCAATAATATACATAACACTGTACATAGCAGCAGTTTAAAGTAAACTGTACACTACTAGCAGCAATATTGGTCGTAGTATTGAATATTATAGATAGGACAAGTATGGTAGTAATATACATAAAAAATGTAAACTACCATCAATTTTGAAAGAGTAGGATGGGGGCATTGAGTGTAATATGCTTATGAATGGTACATGCAAAGGAATATTCTAATAGCCATTAAAAGTACCTGAAAGGACATCAGAGCATTTGGAATGTTCATGTGTGATCAGTATGATTATGGATCAGTGTTGCTGGTTGAGGAGCCTTATGGCATGAGGGAAAAAAACTGTTTGTCTGGAAGTGCATGCTCCGATGTTCCAGAACAAGACAGCATGTGCTTTTGAACAAATATCAGGTCAGATTATTTCAAACTGATAAGGAAAACTAAGAGGCCTGTCTGAGGTTGGAAGCTTGGCAGTTGGATTCTGGGCAGAGTCACAACAAAGAATGTTGCAATGAGACATCATGTATACAGTATACCTGCTTGCTAGACTGGGGTACTCCTGTGAACCGTATTAGCTCACAAAACTTAGATGTCAATTCTTGAGCTACTTTTATCTTGTATTCTTCTTTACTTTACAACATGAAATTGGGTGTTCAGCATACTATAGAGGTAACAAACATTGAACAATAGAACATTCTTATCCTAAACTGTCACAAGATTCTTACACATCAGAGAGAAAGTTATTAATCATGCTGGATTCCACAACAAAAACAGGTTTAGCAGCTCATGAATACGGTGCCCGGTTACATTTTAAAACAGCATTTTGTTTCTGATATACTGCCTCCTAATGCTCCTGCAATATTATTTTTATGCAAATTTGTTCAAGTCCATAAAGGATTGTGCCGTAGTCAAGGAGGCAGGACACAGGCGCAGAGTAGTAGCAAAACATTACCTTTTTAATGTAGGCATGCACAAAAAAAAACCCACCAAAGGCACTACAGAACCAGCACACAAGGCATAAAGTATGATCCACACAATGGTGTGGACAAACTCAGCTAATATAGGGTCCCAAGTTAGCGGCAACAATGTACAGCTATCTCTAATTGGGGAAAACTAAAAGCAACTGCGCAGAGATGGCTAGAGGCCTCTCCTTTGCCAGGTCCTGACTATGTCCCCAAGACCAGCGCAGAGATGGCTTGGGGCATCCTCATAGCCAGGAACTGACAGTTTGAAACAAATCCTGAAAGATTACAGATTTTCTGTGAGTTTCAGTTGAAAATGAGGGAAAAATTGAATCACACATTACTACAGTGGTTTTGGTAAGATTATATATTCAATGCCAAAATGGCATGTTTGAGATGAGACATTTCTTGTTTTTAGGCAAGGGCTTTGATCACTGTTGTGTTGGTTGCAACACCACAAATATTTAGGGGGCACTGTGTAGAATCCTGCTTTTAAATAATAACACAACTTGTCCCCTCCTCTTCTTCCCTTACTGAACCACACCAGTATCGTATTAGTTAGTCCAGGGTGGTTTAGCATAATTTGAGGATCTAAAGGGAGTATAAAGAAATTACATGTCAATGCAAACTCATAGTGGGTTCGCCAACAGGTCAATCCCGAGCTACCTGTAGCTCGTAACACACATAGGAGTAGCTCACGATGGCATTTAGAAAGTGAAAAGAATTTGCATTAAAATTTCACACATTTCTACCAAATCAAAGCCTTGCCATTATCCCACCCTTGTGATTACCCATGATTAGCTAAAATTGCCCAGTCTAATACAAAATCTACCAATAGGTCCTATTGCCCGATGTCAAGTAAGCTACCTATAATTGATGATGTAGGGAAAGTGGATTGTTATATATATATATATATATATATATATAAAGAATTCCAAATTATGAGCGCTGAGGCAGGTGCAACTGCTCCATGGAAAAAAAAAAAACTAAAACAAAGACATACAATTTCCACCCAGAATGGGAGGCATTGTTTGGGGATCACAAAAACGGGCCTGAAACTATTTCTGTAATATCAGTTGTTCAACTGTGAACCAACACTATTGCCCAACATTGGGTTCTTCTCTCTCTGAAAATGCGCCCAAACAACTGGAGCGCGACTTACATGTCAGTGGTTTTCTTAAGTTCTAAAGTTCTGAAGTTCTGTTCCAGCAATTCCGTTCCAGCCAATCGCCTTCTGCGAGGTGGGCCTTCCAGCCAATCGCCTTCTATAAAGCGTGCCTTCTGCCTTGGCATATTTTCTTGAAAGTTCCTGTTACCTGGATGATATAAATAGCATAAGTACACTTAAGGGAGCGAAGTTTGCTTACTGTAAGAAATTATAATTACAGCTAGAGACCAGAACGACAAACTGCTTGTCTACTACAGCATACACTACGAAAACTGCAATGAAGCGAAAAAAGACTTAGACTAGCTCTCTATTGCTAGCAACCAGGAACCCTAAGCTAACGTTAACAAGGACAAGAATAACAGTGTACTCTAAGTTAGTGGGGTTTTTTTGGACCAGGTAATTCTAATTTTAATATTATTATTCAAAACTTCGTTCTCTATCGGGCATTGGTGCGGAACCGCTTTCTGACCAGTGAGTAATTGCAAAATGCTGTAATAGTTTTTTTTTTACTGAAAAATCCTACATAGTGCAGCTTTAAAACTGCATATGTCTATGCTTCATTGTTGCTTGTTTTATGTACAGTACAAATCGTACACGTTGCTCCTTTTAAATGTACTCTGCTTCTCTGGTTAATGTCAGATGCCTGGCAGCTGCCTTCACCGCAGGGAGTTTCTATGGAGTCCATAAACATGAGGCACTTGCTTAAATGGCACCATCATCGGTGTCCTTGCAGGACGCATGTCTACTCTGTGCAGTTCCAGGGGTGAGTGTATTACTTCTGTAACATAGTTCAGGTATATTGGTGAAAAATACTGATTTTAAGGGAAAGGGTATATTTGTCTTCCACTTTTAAGTGGCGGTTGTAAATGTATTTATTAGGAAGAAGAGGCCGGTCAAATTCAAGGTGTGAAAAAATGCACACCATCCCGCCTTATGAGATCCACTTACAAATAATGGTGACACAACAAATTCCAGAAAATCACTATTTATTAACGTGGATCTTTTCTTTACCCGTCATCAAAAAGTTGCGGCAGAGTCAATGCGGACGGCTGAAGAGATTGCAGTAGTGAGTCAATGCGGACGGCTGAGAGATTGCGGTAGTGAGCCAATGCGGACGGTTGAGAGATTGCATTAGTGAGTCAATGCGGACGTTTGAGGGATTGCAGTAGTGGGCAACGTAATACCATTCACAATAATAAATATGATAGCTAATAGTGTATGAGCCTTTTCACAGCCCTGTTGGACTTTTAGGTGTTTGATTTGTTGACTCTCACAAGGTGAATGACTATTATAGGGAAAATATTTGTTTTATATTGTGTGCAAAAACATCCCTATTGATTACAGGGAGTGATAACAGACAAGACAAGAAGTGTAGCTCAGGATGTGTCATTATGCATGGTCTCTGTTCCGGATGTGTCATTATGCATGGTCTCTGTTCCGGATGTGTCATTATGCATGGTCTCTGTTCCGGATGTGTCATTATGCATGGTCTCTGTTCCGGATGTGTCATTATGCATGGTCTCTGTTCCGGATGTGTCATTATGCATTGTCTCTGTTCCGGATGTGTCATTATGCATTGTCTCTGTTCCGGATGTGTCATTATGCATTGTCTCTGTTCCGGATGTGTCATTATGCATGGTCTCTGTTCCGGATGTGTCATTATGCATGGTCTCTGTTCCGGATGTGTCATTATGCATGGTCTCTGTTCCGGATGTGTCATTATGCATGGTCTCTGTTCCGGATGTGTCATTATGCATGGTCTCTGTTCCGGATGTGTCATTATGCATTGGCTGACACACCTCCATCTCTCCTGTAGAGAGTTTGAACTGAGGTTTTTGAATGGCACCTGGGAGGATGTGGTTGGGTGTAAGCAGATCAACCAGACCACATGTGACCTGACCGTTGAGTTGGGTTCTGACTCCGACTACAACATCCGCGTGCGGGCGGAATGCGGCAGCCGTATATCAACATGGGCGGAGCTCGGGAGGCCCTTCAACAGGAAAGAAAGTGAGTTATCGTGGGACGGCTAATCTTTTTTGATGCCTTGGCAACAGTTGGTCAATATATTCACTTTATAAATCCTTCCACCGAAACTTTAAAAAAAAAGCTAGAGATGACTTTAACGGTAGGTCATTTTCACAGCATTCATAAAAACATTAGCTAAAGATGAGTGCACAGTGGCCATACGCAATACCTAAACATTTGAACAAGCTGCTTTCTAGTCAATAAAGCAACAGTGAATTGAAACTCAAGTGAATTGATACTCCTTGCAGCAAACTTAACCGTGCCTGCTATGATCGTGACCACCATGGGTGATGCCCTTCAGGTGATGTTCAAAGACCTTCCCCTGACCGTAGCCATGAAGGTAACCATCTGGAAGAAAGGCGAGGAGCTCAAGGTGAGGCGATTATGTGGCTGAAACAGTCAGAATTCCGCCAACTAGGGACAAAGCAGCATTCAGAGACCAAAGAAACGTTATTGTCTGATGACTAAATAAAATGTATCTACAGTACACACCTATTTGGCTTCAATCCGGTTGGAGACATGTAATCCAATAAACATGTTGCTCTGCTGCTTAGACATCTGCTTCAAACTACAGAGAAAGTGGTTAACCTCACCTTCTGTCCCTTTGAATGGTGTTCTCAGCAGCATGCCTCTGTGTTCTGTCTCCAGGCCTCCACATATGTCATCTCAGGGCAACAGAACCCACTGCAGGTTAGCCCCCTGCAGGAGGGAGCGGTGTACTGCATCAGAGCCCAGGCCCATCTGGACATGCACAACAAGAGCAGCAACACAGACTCTCAGTGTGTCTCCATCACTGGTGGGGAGCACTTAATACATACCAATACACACACCTGGATAGACAATACTCACCTACACACACACACACACACACACACACACACACACACAAACTTATAATACATACCCATACACACACGTGGATTTACAATACTCACCTATACACACACACACAAACTTATAACACACACATGTAAACACACTATGTGCAATATGTTGCTGTTCTAGCAATAGACTGGAAGCGTAATAAAAAAAAAATTGTACTGCGTTGAAAATGGCCTATGAAGCATTAGTGAAGCAAACATCTACTTAATCTACCTACAACCTGTCCATTTATTTGCAGGTGAACCAGCCGTTAACACACAGCATCTGACTCGTTTTGACAACAGTACAGAAAAGACATCAGTGCTAATGTTAAGAACGACCCGTCTGTTGTGAGCTAACGTTAAGGTCAAAAATATGATACAGACCATCTGGACATGGATACATAACCACCTTGTGTATAGTGCCCTTTCATGCCCCGTAAAGGCTGCATATGTTTTACAGTATGAACAGTAACACAGACGTGGCCTGTGTTCACAGGCCCTGGAACCGCGTGGCTGAAGCCCACTGCTGTGACTGTTGCCGTAGTGATAATGGTAGGCCTGGTGTTGGTTTTGTCTTGGTCACTAACCACCTGTAGCCTTGAGTCGTGCCACGACTGTTTGAGCAAGGAGCAACTCCCAACTGCACTGGTGAGTGTGGGTCCTGTGGTGACTGGACGTGATAGATTTCCCTCTGAATGCGCTGTTGAGTCGAGAATGTTGTATGAATGTTGAGAGGAGACATTTGTTTTGAGTGTGGAACAATATGCGGTAGTGAGTTCTCTCCTTTTCTTTACAACCTCTCTTCTAGTGGTTTGATTGGCCAGTCGAAAGAGTCAAGCTGTATCCTGAAAAGGAGTGTTGCGAGCCTCTCCAGTCCGTCCTGCTGATTGGCCCACCCAGCTTTAGAATGGAGCAGACCAATGAGAAAACGATTGATTGACAGGTTCAATTGAAAGAGACACTGAAGAATATATTCTGTTATTTTAATCCACATGGCTGGCTTGGGAGGACCACCTTATAGAAAAACGCTGAAGTTACCCTCTTGACAGTGGAGACCAGTGTTAAAGTTGGCTGTAATCTGACTAATGGACTCTCATTGCAGTCATATGTTGGAGTGAGATTCTTAGGAAAGAGATGTTGGAAACTGAGATTTTTTTACATTTTGGGGGACCTTTTCTATGGCAGAAGCTGAGTAACAAATGCTTAAAGCAGAGAGAAGCCTATGGACTAAGAGACAAGAGAGCCTTGAACCCTAGCAGTGTCTGCTCAGGGACACTTAATGCATACACCCTGACAGAAAAAACTCTGTTTATATAGTGTTTACAAGATGTCAATGAATCCCGAAGCTCCTTAGAGAGGGTAGGATGTAATGCCCTCTTGTGTACTCTTGTGTAAGCAGACAACTCAGTTCACTGATTACTTTCCATAGCTTCAAATGTCAGTCGATGTAAACCAATTATATGGTTAATGACCAGAGATGCTATTGGAGTGCTTTTGTTCAGGAGGTGAGCTTGTCATTACATTTAAATGTTAGTAATGTAGCAGACAATCTCATTCAGAATGACTCTCATTTAGCGCATTCATCTCAAGATACTGTAGCTCAGTCAGACACAACTACACCACCTGATAATTGTAAGTACAATTCACTCACTGAAGTAGGTGTCTTCTAAGTCAGTGCAAATTTGCAAGCATTAGTTCATGAAGGAAATGTTGCGGGGAATTGTGTAAAAACAAGCTGCATGTAGTTTTGAATAAGATTCCTTGATGTTAGGATTTTTACCATCTGGTTAACTGAGGACAACAACTAAACTTTAATAATTATGGTTTACATAATATTTCATGTTATAGGATGTCTGTCCTACTTCATAAGGTTGATCAGCCTTTTCCAGGCTCCCACAAATGAAAATACAAACCTCCAAACAATTCTCTGATTACTGAATTATAAAAAGTACATGGAAATGTCTACTAAATATTAATTTCTGGGATGTAATATGTGAGCAAGCAACATGTTTCTTTTTTAAAATTTTGTGTACAAAGCTGGCCTTTACCAATCTCAATTTTGGCCTACTCTTCTTAGCAGCAACATGTTTGTTTTGTATTTTTCTTCCAAACATTTCCCAACATCAAACCAATGTCATCATACAATAATTCATTTTGAGCATTTTTTAAAAAAATATATCATACAATGTAATTTCAATTTGCCATTTGTAATTCAGCAATATTAACTTCTAAATTGTCTTTCTGTGAAATCAGAAATTGGTGTAATTAGTGTCATTAGCTTCAGTGCCTTTGGAAAGTATTCAGATCTGTTTGCTTTCACATTTTATTGGGTTATTGACAATTATTGCTGAATGTTTTTTGGCCATTAGTATACATAATACTCCAAATGACTAAAAGAAAACAAGTATTCAGAAATTTGTGCAAATGTATTGAAAACAGACAGTATTCAGATCCTTTGCCCTAACACTCCAAATTGGGCTCAGATGCATCCTGTGTCATTTGATCATCCTTGAGCACAAATTCCCAGGAACACAGTGGGATCATTGTAAAATCAAAGTTTGGAATCACAAAGACTCCTCTTAGAAGCACCTCATCGGTAAAGGCACATGACATGTCATCCGGAGTTTACCAAAAGGCCCTTACTGCCCATTATCTGGCAGTAAGTCTCTACAGGGAAGCATGTGGGTGGGAGCATCAAGCTATGGGGATGCTTCTCAGCGGCAGGGACTGGGAGACGTCAGGATCGAGGGAAAGATAAAAAAAGCTAAATAGAGAAGTCCTTGAAGAAAACCTGATCCAGAGCACAGAGGACCTCAAGATTCAACTTTCTGTGCCACAACCTAAAGCACACAGGCAAGACAACATTTGAGTGGCTTCAGTCAGTTAGTGGCTTGCTAAGCAGAGTGACATCAATTACACGTTTTTGTACAATAATTGAATATAAATAACACTTCACATAAGCCTAATCTAGCAAGGAGAAAGCAGTGGCGAGAGGCAACAACCTTTATTTTCTTCTGGAATGTAAAGTAACACATATTACATCCAAAGCTGCCTGATGTACACAAGTCAAATTATGGCACACAAAATGGTTCCCTTCATGATGTACCTCTTCTTAGACATCCTTTTAACACAGCAAGATGATGGCACAATAACTTAATACCTAATACCATTTGGAGTGACTTCATTCTGAACATTCATCAAATCTTTCTGGAAGTAGTTCCCACAATTATGATCTAGAGACTATACACTCATTGCCACTTGGGCATAAAAAAACTCCAGGTAGCAAGCATCAAATATAGAAAAAGGCCACCAAATCACAATTTGTCTGAATTTCTATCCAGCCCCATGAGAGGAAATCGTACTGATCCTGGCTAAAAGAACATACTGAAATTAAAAAAGATAAATTTTGTCTCTTACGGACTACTTTCATGGGGAGGAAACATGTAACAGTGTCAAACACGGTACCTTGCAGCACGCAGTCTTTTTTCAAATAAAGGATCATTCAACATACTTACAGTACAAGTGTTCTCTGTGAGGACAACGTAACCCACTTCAAACACTTAGTGTTTTTTGCTCCAACCAGTATAACACTATGGGCACAATTCCTAAGCTTCAGTTACATTAACTGCCATTAAAACAGCTTGATTGTTTTTGTTTGGGCAGTGATTGTATACTAGGTGTACTGTTACCAAGGAAATGGTTCTGGTTTAACCGACTGAAGACAACTGGGGAAAGGGACACTGTTCAAAATACATGGTCCGGTCAGAGGGAACAGCAAATGAGACAGAGCAGTTCCTCAAGAAGTCACTGAATTCAGAAGACCAGAGCCAGCTATTACCAGAGTCGTGTCTATAGGGAAGCCATTTAGACTCCCTGTTGACCAATTTCTTTTGACAAATAACGGCCTGAGTAAACAACCCATATATGAATCTGAATCTGTATCTCTAGTAGTGTCCAAAAATGGCCATGCCTAACGTCCCCACCCGATCCCTCGTCTCATTTATGTGCCATAACGGCTTGGTAAAACATTTTAAATGAAAATTGGTCTTACAACTTGTTCTCTGATGCACAAAAAAACCCAATGCAAATCTTGATCTTAAAACAGAGGAAAGACTGACGACTATGAATGACCAAAGTTTTGACGTAAACTCAAACATGCCTTTTGACATTTTGTAACAGTTCACCTGACCAAAGAAAATTCACACTAATAACTATCAGATTTCTTGTTCACTTCTTGGAGGAGGAGAGATGAGAGGGAAGGACCAAGTACTGTATCTGTATCTTGTGATTTGGCCACTTGGCAGCCAAACACACAGCGATTGGTCCTGTCAGTTTGAGAAGTTTCACAACACTGCTGTTCTTCCAAGGAACCCTGTGCATGTGGTCTTATTTCAAACGTAAAGCTACATTACGTCCTAATCAACGAACCCTGTTAGACTTGTCTATTCCGTCTCCCAGCTTGAAGTTCAGTTTGGATTAAAACCGTAAAATACAGGGGTCCTTGGAGATCAGGTCAGAGAGTCCTCAGCTCATAGGTTGATTTTCAGCTGGATTTTGTGTTCGAAGACGGCAATGAGCAGCATGATGCAGAAACCCAACAGGATGCCTGCGTTCTGGAGCAGGAAGAACCCGCAGTGGCTGAAGCCATGGTCCCCGGCATCGTTGTGGAGCATCTCTGGAACCTGCGAAAGGGAATATACGTGCTTGTAACGAACAAAATGCATCTGGGAGGGAGGCATAGAAAACAGGCCCGAGCTGCTTCCCTGTTCTCCAACCACCTCAAGAACACATTAACCTGCAATCCCAGAATGAACGGCTGGAGAATTTACTTTGACCTAGCCTTTGGGATACATCTGGTACACGTCAATGGTTTCCATGACAGATTCTTTGTGTGTGTGTGTGTGTGTGTGTGTGTGTGTGTGTGTGTGTGTTTGTGTGTGTGTGTGTGTTGAACCATATGCTTCTGAAGGCCACCTTTCAGCAGGGTAAGCAGAAAGCTAAGCAAAAATATTTTTCCGTTTGCCTTGGTGGGACATTTTTCTCCCCTCCGCTGGATCAGCATAACACAGGTGGAGTTCACTGCTGCTGAATGAGGTTGGCCTGACCACTACCAGCAACACTCTGGTTACTAAGGGCTGGGTGATATCAACAATCACAGTATCGCCCCAATTACCTCGATAACAATAAACATCGCAATTACTTTGTGTTTAAAAGGGCTGAGTACAATTGTGCATTATTCCAATGCAGTTAAGACATTCTGCTAACTAAATTAGTGTAATTAACAGTAAGAAGTACCTCGATAATAATATATACTGAGGTATATATAAGAGGGAATTGGGTCCACTTATCGCGATACAGACTTTTGTTGATATCGCCCAGCCCTGCTCCGGTACACGACCTGGGCAACAAACAGCAACAAAAAGGCTCGGCGTCGGGTGTACGGTTTACAGCGTGACACCACATTCATTTCAATGTCCCCCCCTTGAACCTGCGGGAGCGAGAACCTGCAAACTTGTAGTGAAGAGGATGTGAAAAGGGCCTCACCATGTCCACCAGGGCCACGTACATGAAGAGCCCGGCCGTGAGGGCGAAGATCCACATGCAGATGTTGTCGGCGTAGTGGCCGATGAGGATGCCGGTGATCATGCCGAGGTATGCCATCATGGCCGACAGCATGTTGTAGAGGATGGCCTGGCGGACCGTCATGCCGGCCTTCAGCAGGACCGCAAAGTCACCTTGTGGGGGAGATGGGAATCCTGGTTATGGAAACGGCGACCAGAGGCATGCGTACGGAAACGCAGCCACTCAACGTTTCTTCAAATGAGAACAGAGCATTGGAGGAGGGAATGGGCAGTGTTTATTCTATGTTAATTCAGCAGTGGTGCTAATTCCCTGTTGAATTCTCACAGCCACATCCAAAACATGTATAATGTATGAAAATATTCTGCCAAGGCAACGGTGGCCCATTACATGAATAAGGCTTACTAACTGTAAGATCAGACAACTACAGAGTGATTAACTATTCCATAGGTCAGCTTGCTGTAGTGCATTTGAGGTGCTTTCACACTGCAATCACTTCTGCCACACGGAAAGATGCACAAGCCCACACATTTGTTAACGCAATCTCAGGAAAAACCCATTAGTGAAAAGCAGTTTTGATGGCTGCTTAACAAAAATAGAAGGGGATTCCCCTGAAGCCCAAAGTGTGCACTTTAATTCAAAGTGATAGCTGTTAAGTATCGGCTGCAGTGTTTGGTCTTACCCAGTTCATGAGGCAGTTCATGGCAGAAAACAGCCACTGAAGTGCTAAGGCCACTGGACAGACCTTCAGTAAAAGCTGCACCTGTAAATTAAATAGAAACATAAAATTAAGCCAAATCCTTAATAACAGTTCATAAATATTTACTTTTAAGTTTAAAACAACTTTTCATTGCAGCCACTGGCAAAACAGCAGACATAAAACATTCAAGTCTATTTAGCTGTTAAACAGTTTCGCCATAGCAACAGTTTCCAAAGATAATGACACCTACATAACGAATAGCATAGCTCAAGATTTTGTTTTAAAGGAAATGATCGACTATGATTGGCTACCATCTGCTCTCATCCTCAAACGCCTCTGAAAGAAAATCCCCTGCATATCGCACCCGGTGGCGCTTTTTCCCCCGAAACAGACAGCGTTGAGGGCCAGGGAAAATGTACACCCACCGATGGCCAGGCCGTCGCTGAAGTTGTGGAGCCCGTCACCCATGATGACCATCCAGGCCAGCGTGGCCACGCCCGCCTCCTGGAAGTGCTGCTCCGAGTACGAGTGTGAGTGGCTGTGCGGGTGGTGGTTCTGCGAGTGGTGGTGGTGCAGGATGTGGTGGTACTCGTGGTGATGGTGGTGCAGGTTGTCCGCCTCGCCCACCGTGTCGTGGAAGTGCGAGTGGCACTTGTTCTCGCACTCCCCCGCGGTGTAGGCCGCAGCGACCACCGCCAGGTCCGACGCCGACGCGTAGCCCTCGGGCAAGGCGGCGGGTGCCAGCATCACCTCCTCCTCCTCGGCCACGCTCCCCCGGGGGAGACCATCGCAACGGTGGTCACCAAATTCACCGCCGCCGTTTGTCTCCACATCTTTGAAGGGATTTGGACCAGACAGAGGGCACAGTTACGTTAAACACAAGTTGTTTGTTATGTATCATTTATTTTTTTTATTGTGGGAATTCTTTCCTGTGTTTTTAGCATTTAGAGGACAGAGAAAGTAAACAAAGGAAGACAGCATGTGTGATGGAAAGAAAATGGGTCTGATTCCAACTCCCACCAACACCAATGTGCTCCAAACTGTTATTGCTAGCCTAGGATGTTGTAACGTTAACAAACCTTTGATATCTTCATGTTGCTTCTGATGCATTGACACGTGGTGTATGGGGTATGGGTAAAAGTTTACCTTTGGGCTAAATCTGGCACATGCATTACAGAAATGCTGATTGACGTGCATTGTCCCTGTCAATTAGACATGTATAAAGTAAATAGAAGTGGGTTGCAATGTTCAATAAATGTTGGCAAAGCTAGAATTGTCAAACTGTTGATCTGTGTTTGGACGCACTGAGACAGTAAACATTGTGAAGATGTCTGTTGTGGCTGGCTTGATTCCAGGGTCATGATATCCAGAAAACAGGGCAATGTTAGAAACAAACTACATAACGTTGTTATCCAGAGTCACATTTTCAAAGCATCTGAATGTTTTTCCATGGAAAGAATATTGCAATCAAGGCAGCGCCACAGCCTTAATTGTCTGTAAAATGTCTCCACATCCCTCAATGATCTCTTTAAGATTTACCTTCAACGGGTTTTAGGTCATTGTCCTCCAATGCTGATTGTTTCTCAGGATCCAACTTATCATCACTCTGGTCATATTTCTTCACCTTTTCAGTTAACATATCAGAGGTAAGAAAACAGGAAAATAATTTATTTTACATTTACATAAATTGCTTTCACACAGAATGATGTATTGTTTGTGCATTTACCTTAAACTTGTAGGAAAACCACATAACAGTAATTTAAGACAGATGGCTTTGCTTTCCATAAACACCTTTTGAAGATCACAACCTGACCTGAAGTCTCAATGAAAGCAACAATTCTAATTCAAGATGCTGACATTTTGGAAGCATGCGGCTGTCAAAATACGAGATTCTTTTTTTACATTTCATTTTAGCGTTAAAAATACATTTTCACAGCTTTCCTTCCATACTAAATTCATGAACGTGCCAACATTCAAGGAGATATACAACAACCACATCTGACACAATAGAAGCCTCAACCAACCCACCCCCCTCTGACCTTCTGTTTCTTGTCCTTGTACATTTTGCCCAGCGTGAGGAAGTGCTCTATGAGGAACATGAAGTAGACTCCGCCCAGCGCTGTCAGCCCCTTCCACACCCGGTCCAGGTCGTGCTCCTCCTCCTGGTCACCGTGGAGACCGAACCCAGAGGTCTGATTTTCATAGTGCTGGTGGTGGTGGGGGTGGCCTCCTTGAGACTGGCGGGGCAGAGGAGGGGTTTGGGGAGATTATCAGTGTGTGTGTGTGTGTGTGTGTGTGTGTGTGTGTGTGTGTGTGTAAATGAAGCGAGGTGTGTCCTATGGGGTATAGATAGCAACCGCTGTGTTAACTAACCTTGTCCCCAGACCACTGGGAAAAGCAAGTATAAACTTGGTACATCAACCACTCTAAGTTGGTCACAGTGGGAGTGACCACAGAATTTTGTGGAAGTGGCCTACGGAGTGAAGTTTGTGTCATCATAACGTTTTAGCAAATAGGTTCCCCTTTCGGAGCTTCTTCCCATTCATTTTTAGGTTACTGAGCAAAGACGCTTGGTTCTCCAAAAAGCTGCGGCGCTTGAAGGAGCTGTATTTCTGACGTTAAGTAACATATACAAACACTTGAAGGAGCTGTATTTCTGACATTAAGTAACATATACAATCACTTGTTTCTTCAACTGCAGTAACTAAAGCTTTAATGAAGCACTAACGTCCCGTTTCTGCCCGTTTTGACCCAGCTGACTTAGCTGCTGATTAAGAACGTAGCGCCCATGAGGAGGTAGGCATTGTGGAAGTTTATTAGCGGGTAGATGAAGCAGATTAAACCGAAGTGGAATGTGCCAGGACATTCTCCAGGTACGTTTGAGCATTTGTGTGAAAGTGCCTGGGTACATTTTGTGTTAATCAAGTGATTATCTCCACTCTGTCCTAGCCTGGAAACGACCCCTACATCCCATGTGACTCACGTGTGGTATGAGGTGCAGGAAAGCATCTCCGCTCAGCGTGCCCACAGCCAGAGCCACCAGGAAGCTGAGCAGGAACTTAAAGAAGACACGGTTCATCAATGGGATCAGAACCACGCCTGCCAGGGACAACAGGCTGATGATCGTAATGGAGATGAATCCGCCGGCCCACGCTGGAAAACACACACACACACACACACACACATTTCCATGACAGAGTCATTGTATCTACCGCAGTGGTCCAAATGAAACATTACGATTGTTCCTACCTGCTTGAATTGAGCCTCCTTTCTTGTTTTCGTTGACGAACTGATCCTCGTGAGCGTGACCATGGCTGTGGTGATCGTGGTTGTGATGATCGTGGTTGTGATGCTTATGAGCTAGAAGGGATTGAATAAATGTGATTAGGGCATAAGGGCATTACTACAGTGAGTATCCTGTCTCTCCACATCACGCTGAGGTGACTTCTAAATTATATTATTGTTGTTCATGTGCAATATGTAGCTCCTTGCACTTGTACCGGTCAGTCAGTCAGGTCGAACAGAATTATAGTTAAAAAATAAACAGTGATTTAAAAAAAAAAAAAAAAAAATTCACAAGACTGCACCTCAAAAGAAACCAAGCAAAGAGTCATAGAGCAATAATACTCTTCAGAGGGAACTCATGTATGCAGTGTTATCCTATTATCAACCTTAAAGTTAATATTTATCTAATTGTACCAAAACACATGAAACTCAAGGTCAAAGTCAAGAGGCCTCAACTATTTGATTGGCAATGGTCACCCGAGTGTCCGACCGAGTTGAATTTCATCGTAGTCTGCAAACTGAGAATATTCGAAGAGGTTCCTGGACGCTGCTAGCTCACACAGTTTCTCTTTTGTTCTGACAAAAAGACTGGTGTGCCGAAAAAACACTGGCATTCCAAACAATGACAGCCTTGTGTGAGAACACATATCATATTATATATCCCAAAGTACCTACAAAAGAATCAGCATAGATTATCAAGTGAATCCCCTTTTTAAACTGTATTATGGCTAGACAGTGTAAGATGAGTACGCCTTGTGAGCGAAGATTTGGTTTCTGTTGATATTTCTTGAAAACCCATCCTGTCTTGTCTCTAGGCCTAATCCTCACGGACTGGAGAATACTTAACAGATGAACACAATACAGTTGAAGCTCTTAGGCCGGTGCTGACCTGGTTAGCCCTCTCAAATTTGTAGAATGAAACAAAGTGGTGACCAGAGAACATATTTTTCGGACAATTGCGAATGAGCCAGTGATACCTTGTTCAACATTCTGGAGTTGGTTGCTGTGCCGTATGCAGGACTTGGCATCGATTTGGTTGAGGAGTGCAGGGCAGAGGAAGCTGAAGTCACTGAGAGAGAGGGCCCCCTTGGCCATCCCATGGGTTGACAGGATGCTGGAGGCATTCAAACACTGAAATATACAATAACCATTCAAAATGACAAACACTACATGTGTCCAAATGCGCAAAATAAATAAGAAGCCAGAAAAAAAGTTGTTGTTGATTTGTTTAGACCAGTGTTTCCCAATCCCGGTCCTGGGGACCCAAAACAGTGCACGTTTTTGTTTTTGCCCTAGCACTCACACACCTGATTCAAACGCTGCCCTACCAGTTACACACTTGATTGACGTAATCAACCTATCATCAATTCTTTAATTTCAATCAGGTGTGTGAGTGCTAGGGCAAAAAAAGATAACGTGCACCCCTTTGGGTCCTGAGGACCAGGATTGGGAATCACTGGTTTAGAGACAAGATGACATTGAGAACCAAACTAGTAAAGAGTATTAATAGGGGACAAATACAGTAGCTGGAAGACAGAATTGGTTCCAAACACAGATGACATCTATCGGAAACAGATATTTATAGGACAATGGCAAATCAGTCAGACTGGCTTGTGCTCGTAAAATGATCAGTGTGACCATTTTTGTGTGTGGTTTGAATATCCACTTCAACCCCCCCCCTCCACCCTTACCTCGGTTTTCTCCTGCATGTGATCTTGGCTGTGGTTGTGGAGGCTGTCCTGAAGATGCCTGTGGTCCTCATGACCATGGTCGTCTAAGTGGTAGTCATCCGAACCCTCCTGCCTGACCATGGGTAGCTGAGTTTGGTTCTTAGTGACTAAAGAGTTCTCCTGTTTATCAGGGGCCAGACTTGCAGTGGGGGCTGAGTCCGTGTCCCGCCGTCTACGCCCTGCCCCAGACTTCACCAGGACATGGGTGGTGTACATAGGGGTGGTAGTCATCTCCTGCACTGAGGTGGTGGTTTTCTTCACATAGAGGTTATGGTGGGCGTCCAAATTCTCCACTTTCTTTCCTATGATGGGTTCCTCTACCTTAGGCACCTTTGCGGTCTCAGAAATCTTCTTGGGCTCTATGGGGCGGGAATGTGAGTGTTTTTGATGATGCGTTCCATTATGGTTGCCTTCGTGTCGGTGATTGTGATGGTCACGTCCGTGCCTGTGTCCCTCCTTTCCGTCTTCCCCCGGTTGTTCGTGGTGTTGCACCATGACTTTCCGTATTCGGTCGAGTCCAACGCTTTCCAATAGGCGCTTCAGGCCTGCCAGCGAAATGGTGCCATTCTCTCCATACCTGTAAATGTTGAATTATTCTGTGTTTAATTGAAAAGTCTGTAGTTGCTTCTTAAGAAATAATCGAAAATAAGGGGTCATTCAAAAGAGCGTTCATCTAAAAGTAACAGACTCTAGGCTCCTTTAGAACTGGCATTGAAAAAGCATGTTAGAATCAATCATGGGTGGTGTTAAAAGGGAAAATGTAACCTAGAACTGAAACTAAACATATAGCTGTAGGATGAATTCTAAAGAGCACAGAGACATTTTCTCGGGCCAGATGAAACCAAACGCCTCAAAACTCATTGGACAGCACTTCACATCAAGATAATTACCCCAAACCAAACTCACTAGTACACCAACCAAGTCGTTTCTGGTCTCAAACAATTTTGCTAAATTTCTCCATATTAACTAAAACAATCCAGGAGAGCGTGTTGACCATAATAATTACTGAAGGATTTACCTGTCAAACAGGGCTTCAAGGTGCTGCCGTTGGGTCTGTTCCGCCATCTTTGTGTCAACAGTGGATAGAAACTCCCTCCCACACTCTGGGCCAGTGTCCCCACTAGAGTAGGGCCAGCACAAGGCAAGAGCCAGCACTGCCAGGCCAGTTGCTGCCCACCTCCTCATTGTCATCCCCTCTGCATGGAAAAGTGAGTAACATAGAAAAACACGGTCAGGTGAATTTATTACACAAATATTTGTATTTCAGTTATGATATTGATACCACCCTCGCACTGTAGTGCTGAACCAAATGTTCTCTTTTTCAGCATGGTAACTAACAGAGCACCTGTGGTCTTGCTGGTAAACTTTGGTTCTTGCCTGGATGACACAAGATCTTGAAGTTCTATACTCATTTTCTCTTTGCCCGGTGGTCAAATGGGTCACGTCAGCCAGGTTAGTCTTTGTGTATTAAAATGTAAACCCCAAAGGCATTTACATTTAGTATTACAGTTAAGGAAACTGTATAAATTATAGGATCAACAGTTGGTTCTCACGCGTATAGTTGTACAAACATGTGTGCATGGGTTCAAACCCTGGGACCCCAGAACAAAGAAAATATAGTATGACAGGCAGAAAGTGCTCCTAGCCAATGACAGCTGTAGGCAATGTCATGGCGATGTTAGCTTGGTAAACCCATGCATGAAAAAACTCGAAATCTACATTAATAAGCATATAGTATTGAGCCATAATTGTGTGTGTGCAAATCAATGGCACTTGGACATAGAAAATGTTTCACAGAAATTAAACGAGTTAGTATGTAACTTTTGCGTGGTAGCAATAAACGTTTCAGCTACATTAATCAATCAAAGGTATTTTAGAAAAACGTTTTTATATCAACAGTTGTCACAACGTGCTTTTATAGATACCCAGCCTGAGTCACTGGCTCAAATCTAGTTATTGCATTAAGATTTAGAGAAAATTCTAAAGAATGTACAGATGTTTCACTACAGACAGAAATAGTCAACAAATCACAATGAATCATAAAATCTAGCGACTCATTTATCCCATTAGGAATTTTAGAATCGCTTAAAAAAGGTAACGTGTGTCAGCATTTGCTTCAATTAGCTCTACAAAAAATGTTTGTGTTTAGCCAATATTGACAAAAGTGAGCTTATCTGATGTTACACGGTTATCAAAACGGCAAGTTGGTGTGCCTACACGAAACACAGACCTTATTTGAAGCGATTCTAAAAAAAAAAAATAATAACATATGGACGAAATTATTGGTGTAAGGACAGAAAAAGACACTTTCCGTTGTGCCAAAATGTTTTGTGGGGATTATGACAACCTATTTCAGTCTATTCTCCTCAACCCGGATCTGGTCGGTCGAGTCTGCTTCGCAAGTTTATCACGGAAGTCTCGTGGTGTGGCAACTCTGGGTTTAAAATCTCTTTGGCCATACGTTTCATAATGCTTCTTGATCAGAGAACTTGCTATAGCTAGCTACACCAAGAATACATCGATGACTATTCCTTAATCTGTGGCATAAATCAAAAATTAGATATTCCACCGTTATTTGATTTCAGTGTGGTTAATATATGATCGTTTCTAAACAATAGGATACCGGGTCGTGGTCTTACTCGTGGTTGTTAGATCATCTCAACATCAAACAATCAAGTAACGTTCCTGTCATCACTAGAATTGGTGAACTATCTGCTGTAATTAGGTTCTTATACTTTGTCGCAAATCACGAGATGTGGCAAGTGAAGGGATACATCATATTCGGTATGGCGGATTAGTCGCGGGCCTTTACACGGCCTAGTCAGGACGCAAATGCTAAGCAAACAACCGAAAATTTCAGTACGTGGCGCTGCTATGTAACGACAACATGATTATCCGGTACGAAATACACCGAGTTTACTATCAAAAGAGAGCGCCAAGAACTAAATTGTGCACTCTGCTCTGGTGCCGTGTGCAAAGACAGTAAAACAGCATCCGGCCGGAAACTAGCTGAACAACCCCTGAACAAAAACCCAAGACAGGCGGCATGGTCCCGCACTTGATTGATATATGATAAATTCTCGCTTAACATTGTACAAAACCTCCTACCTGATGACAACCGTATATAGATAAACACGTGCTTCTTCCAACTGCTCCCTGTTATTCAACTGTGGTACAGAATAATAGCCAATAGAGTATATCTCACCACGGAGCTACTTGAGCTTGGTTCTGAAGGAGGTGCAATGGATGACTAGGGATTGGATAGCTGAGTGAGGGACATGTGACGAAACAAAATAGATTGTTCGTGGACTAGAATAATGTAGCAATATTTCTGTGGGTTGGCGTCACAAGAAAAGCCCAGGTAGCTATTTAAAAAGTGCAATAAATAAGAGTCTTATTTGTGAAGATGGGAAAAACCTTAGTTTTTATCGAAATTCCCTTTTTGGACTATGTTACTTTTTCTTACTGAATATGGATTTGGTTAAGAATGTTTGCATTCTAATCCAATGATGTTGACAGCCATTCTTTTCAATTTTATTACTTAAATGCAGTTATATTGGACTCAGATTAGTCCGAGTAGCCTACTAGTATGTAAAAAGCATTTTAAATTGATATTCTCCGATGTTTGCTGAAGATTCACCGAGTCCGTCCATAAAAGCCTCTAAACAGCCCGGGACAAAGTAAATTTGAGGCAAACGCCCTGTCAAAAAACATTCTTTAAATG
Organism: Esox masquinongy; assembly: GCA_016801175.1. Lineage (NCBI taxonomy): Eukaryota > Metazoa > Chordata > Actinopteri > Esociformes > Esocidae > Esox > Esox masquinongy. Next base: position 49,727 of record JACXGI010000791.1, on the reverse strand, counting down.
TTTTGTGACTCTTGTAAAGCCTGGCTTTTGGAACCACCGGAGTCATATACGTGTCAGCAGTCAGGGCAGCTGAGAACACATTACTTATGAGCTATAATGTGTCTTTTTTCTTCTCTTAATAAGAAAGATCAGGCATATTCGAGTCAGAAAACAAATATTATTAATTACACCCATTTGAAAAAAAAAAATTAACATCATGTTCACCATGCATTTATACCAGCCCTAGGCTACTGTACTATGTGTAGGCTAAGTGCCATGGCAAAAGAGGACATTAAATAATAGGCTTCTATCAATGGGAGACTAGTCAAATGCTGTGACGAAAAATATAAAGGAAACATGCAACCATTTCTGTCGGACATGTCAGGTGGATGGATAAACTTGGCAGTGGAGAAATGCACAGTAATAGGGATGTAAACAAATCTGGGTTCATGATTTTACAGATATACTTTTTTGGTGCGCATGAAACATTTCTTGTATCTTTTGTTTCAGTTCATGAAACATGAGACCAACACTTTACATATTATGTTTTTGTTCAGTACATCGCAGGATCAAATTGTTGTTAATATCTATGGGGCCATTATTGTAGCAAAACTATTTACAAATGTGTGTGGAGAGTTGCGTAACTCTATCTCAATCCGTGTGTGCGTAATCAGATTTGTAAATGTGTAAAATAATCTGTAAACGCGTACCGAGTTTTGTGAATGTGTGCAGAATCTGCAAATGTGTATTCAGATTCTGTGTGTCCGTAATCATAATTGTATGTGTAAAAGATTTGTAAGTGTGTTGAGATTTGAAAATGTGTAGACAAATCTGTAAATGCGTACACAGACAAGTCATCAGTTACAACTCAGATGGGCCTCTCAATTCGCTGTCTTTTTACACGTGACTTTTGCTACACTTCTACAGCAGCAGAGATCTGCAAATGCGTATTGCGATTTGCAGATGTGTGTGGAGATTTGCAAATGCGTGTGGAGATTTGTACGTTTTGCCACCAGGCGGCGGTAGCACGCACTGATTTTACGCTTGACATACATTTATGGGCTGGTAACGTTGTGGTTTAAGAAAAGGCCATTTAATTAAGTCTATATTAAATAAATAAATATGGCTCCCAGAAAAGCTTCTCAGAATTATTGAGGGAGGCTGCCAACCGCCTCGACGGGACGGTGTATGGGCTCTAATTCAGGACATCCTGGCTTGCACATCCATTTGATTCAGGTAAGAGCTTTAGTTACATTTGCTTTGTAAAGTGAACATCATTACTTTCGTATTATATTTATGTTAGCTATCTAGATGTTTGTTGTATGTAAAAACCAAATTTACATGATGACACTGTGGACATAAGTGACGGCAAAATGTTAGATGCAGTAGCTAGCTACAGTTCTATAGTTACTTGTGTGCTGAGTTAGCAATCGTTTTTGCTAAATAACAGTACAGTATCATTATGTGCTGAGTTAGCAATTGTTTTTGCTAAATAACAGTACAGTATCATAATGTTAGCTAAGTTAGTCCCATACCTAATCGTTAGCAATAACAAATGCTACCAGTAATGTGTATCTTGTTAATCAATGTAAACAAGTGCAACCGTAGCTACCAATAAATCATGTATTTATTAAATTCAGTCCATACAGTAGTTGCTTCAGATACTGATATAGCCTAAATTGACTAATTTGCCTTGATTCTTGGTTAGCCAATTGCTTGAATACTGACTTACAAATTACCCGGTTTTTATGTTCACCACTAGGAGATAGATGTACCAGGATAAGTGTGAAGAACCGGTGATCACTAACTGTTGATCATCCTGTAGCTGGTCTATACACCGTTGGAAGTGTGACAGGCAATAATGTTCAGCAGAGTAGGTACCCTAACCACCAACCCTTCTCTATAAGGTGTGGAGGCTGACCATGTTAGCTTAGTTTACACAAAATGTATGTACTGCTTTTATTATGAAGGTTGCATTGTGGGAGAGATCAGGATATCAGGCCAGACTATAATTTCTCTTACTACAGGTGTGTTTGTAAGGCATAAGTTAAAAAGGGCATTGACTTGGATTCTCCTTTGCCTATAACTGTAGAATATATGATTAGTTGAATATTAGTGAGAATGACAAGCATGGCAAACTGAAGAAGTTCTGTCTGTATGTCTATGGAAGTTCTCTGCATCCCACTGCTGGCTTTTGCCTCTGAAGCTAAGCAAGGTCAGGCCTGGTCGGTCCTGGGGTGGGAGACTACATTTTGCTTACGTGTCCTGCTCAGGGTGCTGTGATTTGGATTGGATAGTAAATGGGTGTCCAGACTGTTTGTGGTCTCCATAGGTCCCATGTCACTGATTGTAAGAGAAGGGGTGTTTACCGGTGTGATGGCAATATGTAATATCATAACAGCATGGCTACATAACCATCCCCAGCTTCCAATTGGTTGATCTTCTCTCCTCCTGTAACTATTCTCCAGGTTGATGCTCTAAATTAGACTTTTTTCTCAGGCAACATACCTGGTAAAATAACAGGCTAGATAAAATAAAAATATCACCTACTTATGTTTCCTACATGTTTCATTCATTTATCTTAATTGCTCTATTTCTCTTTAATGTTTCAGTCCATCCCAACACTCACCACAACAGTCTTATCTCATTGTTTTCAGAGTTTTGATGTTGCAGACTACCAAAGGACAGACAAGGCCCATTGCAGCGGTACTGGGATTGAAAGATGTTAACAAAACAATATATCCGCCCACATCACCCAGTAACTGGGGGAAACTGGAGAGTAGGCTGGCTTTTAGAGTCATTTGCTAGTTACAATTCTCCAGGTAACATGGTGAAACATGTCTCTGCCTTTATGCATGGCACCTAATCCTAAATACTACTGTAAATTGCCCTGTATAATAGTGTCTGATAAATTACTCAAATGTAAACAGTTGTACAGATTAACAGTGGGTGGGATGATCAATTCCAAATAAAAAGGGCCTTGCTGCTTAAGGAAATTTGGTAATAACCAGACAAACAAGTAATAACCAGACAAACTGTTCAGTATAAGTTTCAGTTTTTTCACAGTTTTTGTCACTCACCTGTCTCATAGTTTTCCATTCTTCATCTCAACCTCTTTCCAGGTTAATTGCCTGGAGCCCTACACTCTGTCCCCAATTCTGGCCACCAGTGTTCTGGATCACGATGTTCCACCGTGGGTCCTAACCCCTGAGAACACTACCGGGCTAAACATGCTCAAAGACATATGCCACTTATCCTTCTTGTAATACCAAACATGCATCTGTGTATTCAAATATTCCATAATATTACTTGGATACTGCATACCACAGTCTCAAACCCCCTCCCCCTTAGTCTCAGTCCTTAGTTTTTATGCTGCAAGTGTTTGTGCTGGGGTACAAGGATCAGTCTGAATTCTGATTTATGCTTTTGGTGGAATGCCCCTGCTAATTACTCTGGTGTCCTGTTGAATCTTAAGATAACCTAAGTCCTTGGACTGTGTTTTAGGATAACCTGGCCTGTATTTACTGACCCGCCAGTAATTGGAACATGCAAAAATATTGGACCAAAAAGGTCATGTATTCTTATGAATTTCCCCCAGAACAGCTCAAGAGGACACCTCAAACTCTGTCTACTCTCTAAGTTTCTTCTTAGGTCCTGTTCCCACTATTGCCAATGCAAAAAGGGTTCTATAAAAAGAATTTGATGAACAGATAACACCAGTGGGTCAGTGGAACAATTTATAACCCACCCAACATACGGTCTGTACTCCAGTAATAAATCCTCCTGCTCTGATTTGTATTAAACACTGATACAACCTTACAGCATGAATATTTACAGATGAAAAAGGAAAATCACTAGATAATACACACAAAAACTATAGAAATCAGTGTTCAATTGTAAATGAGTGCTGACTATCTTTCAAGCAGTAAATAAACACAACTTACCAGGAATGGATTGGGTGGACAGCCTAGCAGAATTTCTTATGAAACAAAAGACCAGCCTGACCCTCAACAACCAGTAAAATGTTTAATGTTCTTGTCCATTTTTTTATATATGAGAATCACATGAATGCCTGGACCTGTATAGCACACTTATTTTGGGGTCATGATTTTTTTCTTAAAATCTAACATCAACATTGTCAGACTGTGGCAGAACAATTAAAACTCCCCAGTTTGAATCCTGCCTCGGTCTGAAATAAAATTGATTAAACACTAGTACTTAGTGTGAAATGTGTTATTTACATTAGTGATGAAATTAAGATCTTAATTGTTTTAACTCACCTGATTAGTAGTATAGAATTATAAACTGGGTTGTTCAAACACTAAATGTTGATTAGCTATAGGATCTGGTACAAGTTAGTAACAGGTTTATAATACTAGTAACGCAGGACGTTTCAGGTGAATGGCTGATTTACAATGTAAAGAACTGTATCCAGGCATTCTGCGTCACATCGTGCCTAAGAACAGACCTTAGTTGTCGTATATTGGTCATATACTACACCCCTTCCTGTCTAATTGCTGAAATATCTTACATTACTATTTATTATTCCGAGACAATTAAAGTTTGAATATTGAAGAATGACTGAAACAAAAAGATAATTCAAATAATTTTTATTAAATATGGAAACATTAAATGCATGTCAAACACACATACAGACCATAAAGCCCATGAGTCTGTATATGTCAAAGCTGTCTCCAACCACAGGACAGCATCCATCCAGACTGAAAAACAGTTATTGTTTCATGGAGAGGATAAAACAGGCAAAAATTATTATGGAAACCAGTGAAGCTCGGTGCCAAACTGATGGGTTGTTTTTCAGATTGTGTGAGATTGGCTGGAACTGTAGAGGTACTGGGAGCAGTAAACTGACTCAGGAGGACATGCCCTGAAAATAGTCTGGTCCTCTGTTCCCTCAAGGTATCTAGAGTGTTTCCCTCTGCACCCTCACGTGTCTAGGACTTAAAAAAATCAGGAAGAAATAAAATGTTCAGTCTTAACAGATGTCTGTGTAACTACTACCAGAGACAAGATACTGTAGATTTACTGGTTTGGATTCTGGACTAGAGATTACATGGTGGGTGGATTTTTGCAGTGGTTGTCAAATCTCCTCTGGAACCCCCAGTTATTCCATGTATTTGAAATGCTCAACTGCTTACACACCTGATCTAATTAGATTAACATTGCCAAAGAAAGAAATCAACAATCACAAATGAAGAGTTAAAAATGTCTAGCCCTTGAATTGTTAATTGGGTAGTTCAGGACTTTAACCAATATTTTTCTCAAGCAGCTAGCTGTCATACATCTTCCAATCACCTCTCCCTCCACAAATGTTTACATTTTGGTCAGTTAGCAGGTACTCTGAGACAGAGACCAACAGGAGCAATAAAGTTTAGGCCTTGCTCAAGGGTAAACTAAGAACTTTCATCTGGGGAATTTGAAACAGCAACATCTGTTACCAGCCCAAAACTCAGTTACCCTTCATGACTGGATGATATGAGCAGAGGTCTTTCACAGGTAGATGCAGCCATAGTTTCCACCACCCCAGATATATTTTTTATCTATATATTTTTTTATTTTAAACCCAGTACCTGTGGTAGTCTTCAGCATCAGAGCTCTGAATAAACAGACAGATATGGTCACTGATGGAATGGACAGGAACAGTAAAGACATATAGACTAATTAATACACATGAACAGAAGCTTTTTTCATTAAGCAATAGATTATTATTAAACCTGTTATTTTACCAGGTAAGCTATGAGGCCCATTTGCCATGGCATGATCTAAAACCCATACTCATACCATCACTGCCATTGGATCTGTAGTGATCAGTCAGGACCCTGTTTATCAAACCATTCAAAAGTCAGCACAATGTTCAGGACACTTAGAGCAAATCTGGTCTCCCAAATATGGACCTACCCTGCTAACTTGAGAGACAAGCCAGCAATGGGAGAGTGAGAACTTCAGTATGCCGTGCTTACCATTCTCACAAGTACTCATGTCATCGCTACCTGCTCTGCTGGACATTGCCTGTCACACCTCCAACAGTGCCTGTAGACCAGGATGATCTACAGCAAGGGTTGGTGGTTAGGCTACCTGCTCTGCTGGACATTATTGCCTGTCACACCTCCAACGGTGTATAGACCAGCTACAGGATGATCAACAGTTAGTGGGCACCGGTTCTTCACACTTATCCTGGTACCTCTATCTCCTAGTGGTGAACATAAAAAAAAAGTAATTTGTAAACTGGTCAGTATTCAGGCAATTGGCTAACCAAGAATCAAGGCAAATTAGTCAATTTAGGCTATATCAGTATCTTAGGCAACTACTGTATGGACTGAATTTAATAAATACATGATTGGTAGCTATGGTTGCACTTGTTTACATTGATTAACTAACAAGATACACATTACTGGTAGCATTTGTTATTGCTAACGATTAGGTATGAGACTAACTTAGCAAACATTAGGTTACTGTCCTGTTATTTAGCAAAAACAATTGCTAACTCAGCACACAAGTAGCTACAGGACTGTGGCTAGCAACTGTATCTAACATTTTGCCGTCACTTGTGTCCAGTGTCGTCATGTTAATTTGGTTTACAAACAACAAACATCTAGATATCTAACATACATATAATACGAAAGTAATGATGTTCACTTTACAAAGAAAATGTAGCTAAAACTTACCTGAATCAAATGGATGTGCAAGCCAGGACGTCCTGAATTAGAGCCCATACCGCGTCCCGTCCCGTCGAGACGGTTGACAGCCTCTCTCAATAATTCTGGGAAGATTTTCTGGGAGCCATCTTTATTTATGTAATATAGACTTAAATGGCATTCCTTAAACCACAACGTTACCAGCCCATCAGTGCCTGTCACGCTTAAAATCAGTGCGTGCTACCGCCGCCTGGTGGCAAAATATACAAATATCCACACGCATTTGCAAATCTCCACACACATCTGCAAATCGCAACACGCATTTGCAGATCTCTGCTGCGGTAGAAGTGTAGCAAAAGTCACGTGTAAAAAGACAGCGAATTGAGAGGCCCATCTGAGTTGTAACTGATGACTTGTCTGTGTACGCATTTACAGATTTGTCTACACATTTTCAAATCTCAACACACTTACAAATCTTTTACACATACAATTATGATTACGGACACACAGAATCTGAATACACATTTGCAGATTCCTGTACACATTCACAAAACTCGGTACGCGTTTACAGATTATTTTACACATTTACAAATCTGATTACGCACACACGGATTGAGATAGTTACACAACTCTCCACACACATTTGTAAATAGTTTTGCTACAAGAATGGCCCCATAAATATCCACCAGAGGGCGAAATTGTCTTGAAAACCGGTGGCCAATTGTTGCGTTCGTGATCAGTTGTGTAGTTGATTTGAGTGGTTATTAACAAGAATGGTATAACGAGAGGTCAAATGGACATAATCTAGTGTTCATCAGTGGTTTCAATAGACCCAATTTCTTTACTTAACTTCAAAACCATTAAGTTCACAAACATTATGTCAAATCTACTGAAGCAACAAAATCATTGTTTTGAATACAAATATAACATTAAAATGACTTTTTTAACATTAAAATGACTTAATTATTTTAATATGAATGAATTTTTGCATATCAAAATAATACCCAACGTGTTTTTCAAAGTAATAGTTTATTATTTATTATTATTTAGAAAATAATATATACAAATAAAATACAAATCAGTAATTTAACAGAAGTATTTGCTTCTGAGCTACATTATTCAGTGTATTTAGTGAAGGTAGAACAACAACAAGTCAATGTTTTCTTTCAGCGTTGCTGAGAACATTGCTGTAGTTAAATTGGTCTGTTGGTTGATTCAAATAGAGCTCACAAATAAGTAAGAAATCTCTATCATATCATTGGGTTGATGAAAAGCAATGTACTGTATGTAATGTCAACTTCTAAATCTGTCAGATTAAATGGGAAGTTCTATTTGCCAGTTTATCTATTTTTATATTGTTCTTTATTAAAATTGTATCTGTGGTTGTAGTTTTTTTAATATATTTTTTTGGTCAGAGAGAAAATGGCCCCTGGTAATGAATCACAAATGCATTTCGAAAATACATCTCAGAATGTTTTAAAAAAAATCTTATCACATCTTAATCTTATTCCAAACAGTGTTTTGCACTGCTAAATTTTTTTCACTGCAATAAATCTATGATTGAGTGATGCTGTTGATAACGTAAAAATATGAATATATGGATTTATGTCATTTCAAACCCTCCACATTTTTATATCATTATTATACAATTGTCAGGACCTACACAGATTTTGTAATTCTCATTTTCACTTTAAAACAACATTTCCCTCTGCCCTATGGCAAAATAGTTAGAATTGCAGAGAAATGTTCACTAAAAGTCATAAAGCAGGCCACTAAAAGGTTTTTCACTCACAAGGTTAGGGCCAGCCTTTTTTCAATGTGCCATTTGCATGAGTACTGCGTTATGCCACCTACATAATCTTTCCACCTCAGTGGTGTGGTATGGAATAATGAAATGTTGCACATCACCCTCTTGTCCTGTAACTACCAGGTCAGGCCACAAGGTGGTAATATATCACAGTACAAGGACTCCTCTAGCATCAGTATTTTACTTTAGGCCAAAACACTGGAGGGCATAGAATATATTGTAATGTAATGACACTGAGATGTTGTCAATATCATGTAGAGTATCATAAGGTCTAATGATTGTATATACGATCATGCAACATCCACTTTTATCATGTTTTTCAAAGAGTTTGTGTCATTTCAAAAGCATATGAAATATTATTTTGCTCAATTAGGTTTCTAAGTGAGAATTGCCAGAAAAAGCTTCAATATCAAAATATTTTCGGTCTTTCCTGGTGTGAAATAGCCCAGCAGCCATAATGGTTCTACTTTTAATAGTTACTTATCAACAAACAAAATTTTAATGTAAAATGTTCCAGCTCCTGATTCTGGGGAAAGAGACCATGGGCCTGTGTGAATGTGCTAATTGGAATTAAAAGGCTAAAAAAAGGTTAAGATTTATTTCCAGGGAAAATTCTGGGTGTATTTAGTCTGCACAGGATGTTCAAAATAGCAAAACTGCAACATTTCGTTATCACATTAAACCCAGAACTCAGCCTGCACATCTTCATCTTAGCCTAGTATAATGTTTCTCCTATAAACAAATTGGATCTATATCTGATTTGTAGAACAGCTTGTTGCAAAGGTTAATTTGTCATCCCCTCCACACTACACAATCAGTCAGAACTGGCGGCCGAACATCAATCTGAAGAGCATCTTCCATCCTACCTTGCCTTTGTATATGTACCATTAGTAGACCCGTCCTCAGTCCCTACCCCCATCAACACAGACAGCTTATTAATCATCTCTGTCACCCTTTAACTAACCCTCACCCTCATGACCTTTCACCCTTGAACTCTGCACCCAACAAGCATACTGTGACTGGGATCCAATTTTTACCCCCAGGGAGTAACGTCATATTTGGTGTCCCTTCCATGGGGGATGTCCTGAGTGCTCTTGAGGGGCAGAAGGAACTGACCTTATTCTGATTGGGGCGGGGATTAACTCGGTAGACGCTAGACCCACCCCCCCCTCCCACTTCATGCCTGTCAACGTGACCCTTACGAACTCCTATGATCAACAAGTGCATCAGTCACCTTAATGAATGCTTGGGTAGAGTGGACACAGGAAGTGCAGCTATTCAGTGATGACTGAGAGACAGAAGGACATGCCTAACCAGGTGTTAGGCCATGTCCTTCGCACACACAGAATCAGTACACACACAGAATCATTACGCACACAGAATCAGTACACACACAGAATCATTACACACACAGAATCAGTACACACACAGAATCATTACACACACAGAATCAGTACACACACAGAATCATAACACACACAGAATCATTACACACATAGAATCATTACACACACAAAACCACAGAATCATTACACACACAGAATCACTACACACACAGAATCAGTACACACACAGAATCAGTACACACACAGAATCATTACACACACAGAATCAATACACACACAGAATCACTACACACATAGAATCAGTACACAACACACAAATACATTTTGTACAATGTGACTGCATAGAAATAAAAATGTTACATCATTTTCTGGGTGTGCTTGGGGGAAAATATCCCGGTGGCTAAAGTCTGTCACAACTGTTACCTACTCTGTTCTGCAAGGTATACAATGAAATTGGTTTGGTTTAGATTCAGTAATGTTCAAAGTCTTAGGCTCCTGAAATTCGAACTTAAGCCATTTATTTGAGTAGTGTTAATATGCAAAAAATAAATGAATATATATATATATATATATATATATATATATGTGTGTGTGTGTGTAAGTAAATGGCTGTAGTTTCAATTTCAGATGCCTAAGAATGTTTCACAATACTGTACCTGTAACTCATATAAAATACAATTTTGATTGACAAAAAATTCCCCAAATTACTGCCTCTATCACAAAAAATGAAAAGTTAAAGGATGGTTTGAGATATTGTTAAATGATTGCTTCTGGTATAGGAGACTAGAAGTAGACAGATACAGTGTTAGGCATAGGTCTGTTTATTATTCTAGGCACAGTTAACCAAAAGCATCTTAAAATGCATTCTGGGATTTTTGCAACTGCTTGTAAAAGTGGCTCTGTTGAGCCAAATTGGTTCACCAAAAATTGTGTGCCGATATGTGCCCCATGTCAGCAAAACCACTTGCTTTCAAACTTGGAATATTCTCGTTAACTTAGGTACAATATGATAGGGGTTTTTCTTAGGGTTGGGACTTGGGATGGTAAGCTGATCCGAGATTTGAGCCTTCCGGTAACTCCTAATGAGACTTTGGGGTGGGCCATTGTGAAAGGAAACCATTTGGGGGAAACAGGAAATGGAACTGCCAGAAATTGGGGGTGGTAAAACCTCAAACTTCTGAGCACATTAACTTGACATGAAACAAAACATGTGGCAACGATTTAAACGAGGGCCTCTATATAGGAACCTCATTATTATTAGATAAGATTAATAAGCAATGCATAATAATTTCATAGGCCATAAAAAGTAATCATATACATGTCAGATAAAAGTATTCAGCATTTGTTCTGTTAATGACGCTGATTGTGATTCTTTTATGAATTGCTATAGTGTATACATTTTGTGAGGAAATTAGAACTGATTGTTGATCAACATGTTGACGGCCATCTTGTCTAAAACAAGTGTAACATGATTTTGTTGTTTGAATATAAAGTCTGTTTTGTATGTCTATTACGTTGAACTGGTGTGGCTGACACTGTAGCAGAATTCTTGTCTCCCTGCTTAGTGATGAACTCCTCACAAAGAATGTCCTATATTTGTCTCTTTCATTCTTATTCAGTTATTCCACTTTGTTTTTTTATTTGGCCAGTTGATGTTTGCTTGCACTGGCAGTATTTGGGCAGTAGTTAGCCAAAGAAACAATTATTATGCTTGTGAGACAGGAACAAAATTGCTTTTTATTTAAAGAAATCTGCCCGCAATTTGTTCTTGATACTGTTGAGATGTGCTCTCAATACGTGTGAAATTTCAAACTAATTCCGTTCAGAGACACTTAACATAACATAACACCAAGGCATGACAGTACACAAGGAAATAAATATACATGACTTTCAAGTGGCCAGTCAATCTAGATTCTTTGTGTGTTAGTTTCTTTACATTCTACACGACGTCAGGTAATCGATGTCTTTTAGGATACACTAGACCAATGTGTGATGGAAATATTTTTATCACAGAACAAGTATTTTCAGTGAAATGTCTTGGTAAAAAGGGTTGAGTGTGATTCTTTCCCCTGTGCTGTTTGGGTAATCCAGGAAGTAACCTCAGATTGTGTCAGTCAACAAAACTATTAATGTACTTGTAAATAGACCACACTTTTACTCCCCTGGTGATTACCACACCAACCGTTTATCAGCACCGTCATTCCTGGTCTGGATCACAAAGAGAAATCCTTGGTCTATTGACAGTCCAGTAGCATATCCCATGCCATATCACACTGGTGACATAAAAACTGCCAATACAATTATAGCTCAATTCATGGAGGTCGAAGATGAATACATTATGAACAACATCCCAGTCAGACATGGGAGCAGAATACAGGGCAGTGCACATCCACCAGGGACCAGCTGCAAGAAGTCCCGCCCTTTGGAATTCTGTTTCAATTCAGTTTCAATTCAGGAAGTACAGTGCAATTCCATTTCTGTTCAATTCTTTTCAATAATGGACATTTTCAATTTGAGTTTCAGTAAACTTTTTAAACTGACTGGAATAAAGAATCCAACGCTTATTTGTATGTATTGAATTCAATTGATTGGATAAAAAGTGAGGCTGTAAAGTCTTACACAGAGAAGTGTTTTAGACCAAGCCCAATCAACAATAACCTAACAGTTCATAATATTTCAGATTTCTGTTATGTGAGAGTTCTAGTAAAATGTGTTTTAGATTTGTATAGTGTATGACAACAAAAGCAGATTTCCAGTTCTTAGAGACTGGTTTCCTAGCAGTTATCCTAAAGGAAATTACCACGGCTGATCACTGAAGCACTTTATTTCAGTGTCCAAAATGGAAGAGTATCTTTCAAGGGAAATGAAATCACTCACAGCAGGCTGGTGGATTGTTCCAATCATTGTCCGCGTGTAATTTTCCCTCCATTTTCATATGTATCCTTGGTCATTTTTCTTGGCACTTTAAGTGGACAAATGTCTACTATGATTGAAGTTAGTGTGGTTGAAATTGCTTTCCAGACAGGTTAACCGCTCCAGCTAAAAATACCAGGAGTACATACAGTATATCCTGTAGTTATACAGCTCAGAACTAAATTACACGTTATTTCAAGCAACCACACTTTGACTGTACTGTATATCAGTGGTTGTATTTCAAGAACAGTGTTTCTCAACCCATTCCGTCTGGACCCGCAGGCCCAGTAGGTTTTCTTGCTGTAGCCCAGCAGATCCTGACGTAACTAATCACCAAGCCATTTTACAGTTGAAACAGGCGTGTTGATGCCGAGCTAGAAAAAACGCATGTTCCCCTAGAGTGTCCACTGGGAAAAGATTGACATACAATTCCTACCATGACAGTTTGGACTCTGATGCCATAAGATATTGCCATTCAACCAACCGTGTTATGAGACCAATATATGGTCTTGATCCACAATTACTATTTTCTGCTAGTCGTTTCTTGAACTCTAGATTGACTTCATCAAATGTATCAGCCAGATCAATAAAAATGGGGCCTCTGCATGCTTGGTCTTTGAGCCGTTGTACAGGTGAATGTCATTGTAAGAACGGAATGGAATTAAGAGGATGTGGATCAGAAAAACACAACCAGACTGTGGTAGTAGGAAGGAGATCCTATCCATATCATCTCTCTCTCTCTGTTACAGTTGTTGTGTACTCAAAAGCATTTGTTGAGCTCCACTGTCTCCAAAATCCCCGGGTACTGATGCAGAGCTCTCCTATATAAAACAAAAAGCCACAAATCCAAGACAACAAGTAACCTCCAGGACGTTAGTGGCTGCAATATGTTGCAAATGTTGGAATGAAAGGGGGGGGGTTCCCCCTCAAAAGTTTGAATAATATCGAAATGGTGGGCATCGTGGCCCATTCCTTTTAATTGCGGTCTAGGCCATAGGGGAGTCAGTGGTGCACATGAAGGCCTCTCAGTCAGGCTCAAGCGAGCCAACAGACATATGATGACATTGTTGTTGACCAATCCGAGCAGAGCATTTAGCCTGTGTTGACACATCACCCTGCGGTCCGCAACAGCAGGACCAGCTAGATAACCGGTTTATCATTCTCTGTGCCGGCTGTTACACGCGTGTGTCTCTTTGTTTCCTGTTCTCTTGAAACAGAGTGGACAGGACCATAGACTGGGGTTGAAAGAACATCCAGGATAACGTTCTTCTGATAACACAGAATTTAACACAGAATATCGTACGGTCAATGCCAAGTGGTCTTCCTTTGCGTTTTTTCGAACTTCCCAATCCTTTCTGATACATCTCAGTCTTTGCTTCCTTACGTCCAGATTACTGTGTTGTTGCGAGTCAATGAAAAAATGTTTTGGGACTGACAATCATATTCAATCACTGGTCATTGAATATATACCTTTTTTACATGGTGGGGTCACAAGAACCACGAAGTCACGGTCCAAAGAAGTGAGAACCCTTGATTTATGTCATGTTCTCCTAATGTTTACAGAATAATGTTTTCCTGGGATGTTCAAGGGATAGTCATCTTTGATAGATTTCATATGACTAAGCCTTGTGACCTTTGAAATAGTTGCCGACCAATTTCATCATGGAGGAAATTAACCCTCACTACTGTGCACACAACTTTTTTTTAAAGATGGCGGGAACATCAGAAGGTTGTGTCATGGTCTCTTGGAGACCCCTTGTTTACTGGACTCATGTGCATTTTACATGACTTGAAAAGATTTGCCAGAAGGTGGCTGAATTTATGAAAGATAAATGAAATGAACTCATTATCTTGCCTGGAGGTGGAAGTAGAATAGTCTGTTTGAAATATATGATTAAAAGATAATTTGGACTGAGGTCTCTTCTCGCTTTCTCTCTTATATGATCAGAGGCATGCAACTAATTTATACTTCCTGGAAAACAGTGACAATTGCCACTAAACGGACTAGTAAAGCTAGTAAAGTGATTGGATATGACAAACATGTGACTATAACATAACTATGGACAACAGCTGGACAACAAACTAATGACAGGATGCACAGATACTGTATACAGTTACAGTATAATTTTTTTAAACAGAATTCAAAAAGAAATTACAATAATCCTTTTTCAAATGCTTAAGTGTCTCTGCTGTTGTGTATCTCATACACTTGTTTTTTCTTTGTTTTCCTGACACACGAAAATGTGTCATTGATTTTCTCTTTGTTAATACTTTTGACATAGTGAATCACATCTCATGCTGGACAAATTCTTTTGTAGTGATAAAAGGCCAACATACACACTTCACCTTTGCCACAATGAGTTTTACCTCAACATGTTAGGATGGAGAAACAGGCGCCTTTGCTGATCACCACAGAGAAAAACAGGGTGTGTTTTCAATAAAAACTGGCAACCAGCTGTCTGAGATGACATTTAAATATTTTCCTTTTATTTTTGTTTGTGTAATGAATTACATAAAAGTGATGGTCTTTGTTGGGGTGTTGGGGGATCATGGTGAACTCTGTTTCAGTTGTTGAAAGATTCCAAATGTGCATTGTCATAGCACAAGTAGCACTACACTAGATTATACTGTATGTTTTTTTATTTTATTATTGATTGTGATTGAATTTGGCCAGCATATATTTTTGGGAAAGCAATATTCTTGTTTAGCCCTACCTCCAAAATAACATCTTTATTATGGCTCTTATTAGGGATGTCTTTTTTTAAAAGAACAATAACCAATGTTGAAAATGTTTCTATTTAAATCTCCCAAGATACGCTGGGTTTATTTTGTCAGCTTCCGCTTGCTATAAAAAGATTGCAATTTACCTTGTTCATTTCATTGAGATTATCCCCTCAGTTAGAGATGATAGTGCTAAATTATATTCCAAATGATCATATTCAGATGCTTTAAATTAAATATTTTAGTATGTGAAATATTTAATGTAACTATATTAACAGTTTGAATAGAGAAATAACTTGGCCTATTTTTACCCTAGGCCTTTTTTTCATAGTTTCACAATTATATTTGTTTAAAAAGATTCATTCTCATGAGATAATTTTGCTTATAATGACACATTTACGAGGCAAAGATTTTGATGGGCACATTATATTGACTCATTAATCATTATGTAGACCTTCAGAATTGTATGTTATGTTAATGAACTTGAACAGTTTCGTTGTTGGATATTATGTTTGAGGCAATTATTGACTTAGTACATTATTATTGGGTCCCATTGTTAATGGGTCATTAAAGGTACAGTAGAGTTATGCACATAGTTTACAGCAGGTTTGGGCCAAAATGTAAAATTGCATCGCGTATATGGCTAAATGTCATTTTACTGATTCTTTATTGAAACAATTACATAAATCAAACATGCATTACATATTGGAGTAAATATACAATACATGAAAATGTTGCTGTAATCTATATCTTGACATTAATAGTCACTATGAATTCTGAACTCACACCCACTGTAAAATAGATAGCAGTTTGTAAAGATTAAGCATCTTTGTGCCCCCCTTATTTGTGTCCACACATAATGACCTGTAAAACTGGTACGGTGGATATACTGTAGTAAAACTGCCCTGAACATGGATCTTTTAGGAAATAATTTCAAAACAAAATCAATGGAAATAGCACTATAATGTTTGAAAGGGGGTACACATTACTATGTACACATGGAAAACTGGCACGTAGATCAGTAGAAGAGTTAGATAAATGGTAAATTGGCACTTATCATGAAAAAGGTTGCCAACCCCTGGTGGCTGCATTAAGGTTCCCTGCCCATACCTCCCCTGGATGCGCGTTGAAGATTTCTTTAACCTAATTTGCAAAGTTACATTAAGGGGCCAACTTATGGCTACACGAAGGGCCGAGTGGTCAACATAGGACCAAACACTGAATAGGCTAAAGCACTGCAGTGTCTAACTTCTTTAAAAGAGTATGCTTTAGTGCTCTCCTGCCATACTTCATCTGAGTAAGCATTGCTGAAGCAGTCTTAACATTATCGCTGAAGTCGTGGCATTAGGGGTCCGATTCCTATGCTCCAGTAGCGTGAGCATTACGGCATTAGGAGGTCCGCCAGCGGGACACCTTCCAAGGGCTTGGTCCGAACCACGGGCTGATTAACTGAGGGTTAAACTCCTACCCCCGGTCCTCCACGATGGACGAGGATTATCCCTACTCACTAGGGGTCTGCGGGGATTGGAACAGGAGGGCTGGTGGTGCAGATGGTGGAAGTAAATTAGGCCGTACATGCTAGGATGGATAAGGCCCGCTGCCCACTGCAAATTCCCTACACCCGCTAGTTTCGCGCCATTGACTATTTTGCTATCATGCTAAAATGCTAGTAAAATTATGTAAAGCGGTCTGGAATTCTATGTCTTTGCCTTTTAACACCAATATACAATTTAACATCAATATAGACAAGGGGAAGAGTTCACTGATGTGCTGGTTTACCGATAATGGTTGCTTGTGAATTATATATGTAGGTAATTATTACAATAAATGTACATTTATCAAAAACTGTTTAGTTTCAAGATCATTTAAAAAATAGTGTTTTACAGAGGGGTGTGTTTTTCACCCACTTCATCCGATGTGATGATAGATCCTCCTAGAATAGGTAATAAATTAAAAGTTAAAATGTATTTGGGTTAAAATAAAACTTTATATCAGAGTCTTCCGAATAAACACTAACAAAAGCTTCCCTTAATCCTAAATTGTCTGACAATCACATAATATATGGTCATGAATTTCAGGGTCATATCTGCAAAGTACACATTCGTCATCTATAGCAATTTTATATCTGTATACCACAAAGTTCTTTACATGGTGGACTGTGAATACTTTATATAATACATCTTGCACTGTATTAGATGTACAATATGTCCTAGACAATAAGGAGACTTTGATCCAGTTTACTGGTTCCAGGGCTTTATTCCAGTATATTCTAGTATAAGGAAAAGTAACACATCGCCAGAGTTAATATCATGCATATTGGATATAATTGGGATATAAATATATCTCTATCTATCATCTATCTATCTGTATATCTGTATATCAATCTATCTATCAATGTATATGTACTTATAAATATACTTATTTCTGTTAAGGTTTAACTGTATATATACACTGTATATTCCATGTATATATACATGGAATGCTGTTACATTTTAAATGTAATTCCTTCTACTTAAATTCAGACTGCAAATCTGTCACCAGTTGCTCTTGGGGTTCTGATATAACTGCTCCTAAAAGAAAACATCGGCTCTATGGACAGCGCCAACCATGGCTTCTCCTCAGAGATTGGGACAGGAGATGCCAATATTGTGTTGGGTGTTTTTCATGTCATTTGTGTTTGTGTATGTCATTTGTGTATAGCTCAGAAACAAACTGTACTGGATGGGATTTTCCTCAAAACCTAAGAGTAGCATTGTGGACAGACAATGTCCCTTCCAATCTGGCATAAATGTAGTTAACAAATTAGGCTAACTAACATGGATGTTAATTGAATTAACATTGCTTATTTGCTGAGATCTCAATCCATTTAGCCCCTGCAATCCGCACAACATCCCCTTATGTTACATTGCAACCGTTGTCCTTGGCAGCAAGGGACCCGTGGCGAATCTGAGGTTTCCACACTTATTTAATGGCCTCGTACACTCAGAGCAATCAATGGCGGTCGCCAAGGAAAGACTGTATTGCTCGGAGAGTTCTGCATAGTGTGTATGTTTCTGCTGTTCAGCATTTGCCATGGAGAATTGGTGGGGGAATAACAACAGCACTATAAGAGCTGATTACTGTGTCGTACTGTAGGCTTTGAAAATTGAAAATGCCACCCAAGCATAGCAGGCAAGGCCACTCTCTGCTGTGGGATGGTGACATATGGAAAAAAAAACACTACTTTAAAGCTATTACACAGGGATATGAGCCAATGAAAATGTTAAAGTGGTAGGAAATGTTGTTGTGAAAACTCAAGGGACAGTTGAGTTACTGCTGCATGGGGAGAGAGACAGTGAAATGACATGTCTGAAACACCCTGACCAAATCACCCCTGGCTGCTGATTTGGAGTGAGAACACAGTCCACAAGGAAGTAAATGAGACTGAGCTCATTTTAGGTTCCCAAAGGAATCAGAATCCCTCCCTGGAGAAGATACTTCACCTCTGTTTTACTTCTTCACTGTCAGTGATTAGAGAGTCATTAGAGACAGTCATTAGAGGCAGTTATTAGAGACAGTGATTAGAGACAGTCATTAGAGACAGTGATTAGAGACAGTTATTAAAGACAGTCATTAGAGGCAGTTATTAGAGACAATCATTAGAGACAGTCATTAGAGAGAGTTATTAGAGACAGTGATTAGAGACAGTTATTAGAGACAGTGATTAGAGACAATCATTAGAGAGAGTTATTAGAGGCAGTTATTAGAGGCAGCTATTAGAGACAGTGATTAGAGACAATCATTCCAGGACAGCTGTGCCTTTCTGTTGACATCCTCTTAAAATCGCCTTCTATATTTCTACTACTCTTTTTGCTGCTACCTCTACTGCTAATACTACATCAGGCCATTTTATTTCATACTAACTCTAAACTGTGTCTGGTCTTGCTATTCTACAGCTATTGTTAGATTTCCAGCTACAATACTAGCCCACCAATTTTTTTGTGTGTTTTTGAATAGCATTTCTAGACTCCTGCTGTCCAATGAGGAGAACAGTCGAACTGCTCTTTAGAGTGCCCCCACACAATGGCTCCATAGACAACAGTTGCCCAGTGAAATCACTTCGTACAGAAAGTGTCATCATGTCCTGGCACATGTAAAACAAATGCAAACATCACTTTTGAGAGTATTGTGTGCCAGTGTATGAAATGAGACACTTCCTTCTATCTTGGTTATGAGCCAGCTGGGCTCACAAGGTGTCCAAAATGGGAGATGGAACCCTATCTGGACTATGTAAATGTTAGTGCAATATTCACTTTTAACACATTGGCTGAGTGTTGAGCCAGTTTTTTTTACAGAAAACTAGACTCCTGTGGCATAGTTGCTGGACTGGAAAACAATTTGATTGATTGTTTTACAAATTTGCCATATTTTTATGGGCGGACATGCTAAGCATAAAGCATTGTCTCAGTTTAAAGTAGAATCTTTTAGACCTCTGCATTATTTATATTCATCCATTCGTTTTTGAAGAATATAACATAACTCCTGAGATGAGTCCAACAAAGTAAATGTCAACAAACCTAAAGTCTCATAACATGGTTCAAATAATACTTTTGATATCATAGTTGGTCAGTCTGTTGTTGACAGAAACAGGGGTTGGGAATACGTTTTTTCAGCAAAAACGTTAATTTGTTGTCCAGTGTAAGCTGAGCTCCAATCCATTTAACTGATTTCCAAGGACCTCCACACGACTGTTCAATATATACCAAGGTAATTAGCTGTTGTGAAACAGTGTGTGTGTGTGTGTGTGTGTGTGTGTGTGTGTGTGTGCGTGTGTCCGCTGAAGACAAGGGCCCGGGCCAGGGTGGGTGGCTGTGAGAAGGGCTAGGAAGGGGGGCATCCTCTCACGTGACCATTCTATCCTCAAAATCTCTTTGTTGTAGCTACTGCAGCTGCTGCTGCTGTTTCGCATCAGGCGCCTTTTCTTTTATTCCCTGTTATTGAAACCAGATTTGGTTTTATGAACAGGAAACGTTTTGGGAGTGTAGGACTACTTAACTGATTCAACGGAAGGTTCAAGTGAGGAGTTCTTTGAAATTAGAAATTTGCCGGCGTGTTAAATCCGGGGCGTCAGAAAAGTCATAAAAAAGACTCGGCATAGGAAGGACGGACTGCGAGGATGATGCTGCTTCTGTTGTCATCTTGGGGAATTTCGTTAGCCAGCGAGGCTTCATAGATGACCACCTCGTTTCTTGGGAGTAAAGAGGCTTTGAATTGTCCCCTGCATCTGAGAAAACTGCTCAATTCTCCGTGCATTGCGTCCGGTTGTCATAGTGCGTGCTCGTTTATGCATGCGTCCGTGCGTTCACGCTGTCCATCCACTCAGCACACATTTCCCTTCAATATTTGCGTAAAGTTGTCGAACTGTATTAATTCAGGATACATTCTGTGACGGCATTGTTTGGGTATCATCTCCATCCTTTTCATCATGGTTAGAGGCTTGCGCCCGGGTATGTTGCTCGGACCTTTGGCTGGCTATTCCTTGACGTTCCTCTGCTTCGTGGCTATAGCTTCGTTGTCTGGATCACTAGCATCGTACTTACAAAGTGGTGAATGCAAAGGGAAAGGAAAAGACTGCACAGGTAAGGGTGTTCAAAATATGATGCCGCTGTCTATTTTGATTATGTTTACGCACTGGCTGTAAAACGATGTCACAGTGTTCCAATTTAAAACGTCTCGGGCTGCCATTAAATGCGTTCCACTGATAGGAGTTTTGCCTGGTGCATGCATAGGAGTGAGCAATTGCCGGCCAATTCATTGTCTGTGCAAAGATGCACAGATAATGGCATATTTACACTGTCCGAATAGACCTGGTGCCTGTCACTCAGGTGTATTCGAAATAATTAGTTCAACCATGTCCTTGCCAGATGGTGTCCCTCTCAACTGTCATCAGTACTAATTTCGCAACAAAAAAATATATACACAAAACCTCTTGCCCTTAGACGGTACATAAACATCCGTCCTGTTACTTATAGCCTATTAACAATTTAAGAGGAAGACTGTCTTTATCTTCTTGTGCACGCGGATTTATAACGTACTCTTACTGTAACCAACTCACTGGAGGGTGTTGGAATAACCTGGTGAACATGTTTTATTCATCAACCTCAGAATTGCCTTTTCCCTTCACTGTGTTGGCATTAAAAATTAAGCATTTTCATCAAAGGCCAATGCACTGAACCTAATTCTTCAATCTTTCCAAGCGAATTCATACAGTGCATTGAACATACTGCCATATCATGAGAGGCAAAGGCAAGTGAGGGGCCCTGTCTCACCACTGAAACTAAATAACTGCTGCAGATAATGCATTGCAGTTAAGCCTATAGTTTCACCCTACCAGCCATGGCTTTTTTTGTCTTGTATCCAATCGATTTAAAAAAAATGATTTTTATTTATCTCAGCATTTTGCCATGATTATCCACAAAGGTATTTTAGCTTGAGCAATTCCCTATTCTGTAATAAGCGTTCCCTATTCCATATAAGCATTCCCTATTCCAGAACAAAAACTCTTTGCTACCCCAGGTAAATCAAACTAGCAATAAAACCACCAGATTACCAAAACATATAACCTTGTGGAATGACAGAGACTGAAGAGACTAACAGCCGTGTCTGTGCATTATAACTGTATTTATGAATCACTAACAGACTAATGGGGATCCAATTATTACTAATTAGTCAATAGGCTAATGTTATCATGGATATGGGCCAGAATCAGTAAATAAGCTCTAGAGCAGGGCTATTCAAATCTTGTCCTCCGAGGTCCGGAGCCTGCTGGTTTTCTGTTCTACCTCATCATTAGTTGCACTCACCTGGTAACGATGTCTAAATGAGTCCTTGATTACAGGGTTGAAATTAAGAAAATGAGTGGAACTGGCTTCGAGGTCCAGATTGGAATAATCTGCTTTACTGGAAATAGGCCTATAGGGAAAACAATATGCACCACTGTTTGTTTCCAGAATATATATCAATATATCAATGTGGTTGTAAGTTTGAACACAAGTTAAAGTATTTTCGGAGACACTCCTCTCACTATTGTGGCCATGCAATTCATGTTATGTAGGCAAATGCATGACAGTCGGCCAGAGTTGTATGAAAAGATCTGGATGCAACCTTGACATTTGACTAGATCAGACGTGGTTTCATCTGGAGTTTGGGTACATTTCTTATTCTACATAATTTTGTCATTATTACAGGTCTTTTGGAGAGCATTAATTAACTAGTTCTTTATAAGTGTGTTTTTGTGCTTGTCTATTGATTCCAGCCAGTGCATTGGTTTGGACACTAAAAAGTTATTTCCCTCCTAAAACCTTAGCCACAGACCTTCTGGCCTAGATAGATATGTAAACAACAGCAAACGTAGCTGAACACCACTCCAAACACAATAATAAATGGTCTGCAGTGCACAGCCCTCGGATCCCCTGATGTTTTGCTCCAGTATGAAAACCCAGCAGGAGTGTGCCTGTGTGTGTGTGTGTGTGTGTGTGTGTGTGTCTGTATGTGTGTGTTTGGGTTCAAAGTTAAACATTTTTATTGGTCTCATAGCAGATGTTGTTGCGGGTGTTGCTAAAATGCTTGTTTATCATCTCCTAAACAATGCGGTTGGCCTAAATAAAATAACTCACAAAATAAGGAGAAAGTCCATTCAAGGACGAAATTACATTTACATACAATAAATAATATATGTAAAAATCAAGTGAACATAAATGACAAAGGAACAGTGTTCATTAGGTACGTGGGATAACAGTGTAGACTGACTGTGTAACTATGGTTGTGTGAATCTGAGAGACCGTACATGTGTGTGTGTGTGTGTGTGTGTGTGTGTGTGTGTGTGTCAGAGGGTATGAAGACATAGTTAGTGTGTACTACACCAACCACTTCTGGCGAGTTCATTTTCAGCAGGCTGATCATGCAAACTTGTTCAAAGCCTGTGTAATTGTATGGTTTACTGGGCTTCTTATTAGTGACGTATATTTTAGTGAACCGAAGGATTTTGCCATGGGAGCTTCCGCTTCATTTCTCCCATATTGAAACACTTGCCTGTCAGAGGTGGTGCTCCAAATTGTGCCCTGCTCCTAATGTAGGGCACTATTAAACAGAGGCCTCTAGGGAACAGGGGGCTTTTGGGACGCAGCTACTGACAGTTTGAGGTTGTGGTGGATGGAATCAGTGGCTGCGTCATGAAAGTATTTATCAGATATTTTCTCTTCATCCAAGGACTTGCGTGCAGGACACATCTGCACTGTGTTACAGACGGAGATAAGAGAAATCATCCTGTTCTGGTACCACATGGGACTGCTCAGCATGTAGACCCCCTGGGAGTCCTCTCAAAGTCTCAAGTTAGAAACGTTAATTCGAACGTCGTTGATAAAGCACTGCAGCTCATAGCTAATGCATGAGCTTCAATCCCTCCGAATGTGCAGCCTGACTGAATGAGTCTTATGCGCTTCATGATCTTAGAAGTGCTATCAAGCTGGTGAATCTGAAATTTCCATAGGAGATCCAAAATAAGCACTCCTTTGATGGATTAATACTGTAGTTATATTTACTGTAATTGGTTTCTTAAAAATTGCATTTTCTTGCAGAAATTGTCATTAGGCTTCCAGTGATTCGTGTGTAGGTTCCATTCAACACATTGTTATTCCATGTGGGTTTAAGCTCACCTTCCAGGTTAATCCTTGGGCAACAGCACACTTAGCTTAAATTGCCTCTGATATTCAGACCTGAATGAAAGTTTTCAAATCCCCAGACACGTACACAATTTTAAAATTCACCTATCCTCACTTACATAAATGATTCAGTGTTTGGATAAACAAAATACAAAGTAAAGTAAATTAGAATTTAAAAATATTATTTTACTGTCTAATTTGACGTGATTTAATAAGCATGATGTCCTTAGTAATTGAGAATAAATGAACAATGGAATGATTAACAAGGGGATTTTTTTCTTAATATCCTCTCTGAAAGGGAACTGTGATTTTATTCCATTTAAAGTCAGCAGATAAGGGCTGCCAATATTTTGGGATGAAAAGTAGCTACAAGAACCCCCTTATTTTCCCAAAGTAGGCTACGTTTATGACATAGAAGACAATTCAAAGTATCTACACTTTTTTACTGAGGGATCACGTCTCATTATTTAATAAATAAGGAAGACTTGAAAACCTGTTATTTGCTTTTAGTACCGCAGCTAAAGCAAGAAGGAAGGCTAACTTCTCATTGATACTTTAGGAAAACTGTAGCAGTTGCCATATCGCAGGTTAAAGGTTTTACCAAATTCAGTCAATTAAGTGTTGTCCCTTTAAAACACGTATCTGTCAAGGAACTCTATAGTATTAATTTTGCTTTTGTGAAAGAATGAAGAAACATAGCCTGGTGAAATCCCTCACCATGACTGTTGATTTCCATGGCGGCGTCAAATGCTGCTCATTTTACGCTCCACAATTTCACTAAGGTGTCAATATTTACTTTCTATTCTTACGGTTACTCATCTTCGGCTCTTGCTGACCGCTGCTTGACTGACTGGCCATTGGTTTGGGATCGAGACACAACAGAAGACAGGTCACATGTCCTCCATGACCTCCAGTGCTGGACGTCTTGTAGATATGTACACAGATACTGTTAGGACATGAATCGATTATCCTCAGGCGTTTTAGTCCAACGCAGTGTTGTGTGTGTGTGTTGCACCACACGTGCATTTCTCTCCGCTGCAAATTAATTTGGTACTAATCCATTTTAACAGCCGGTTTTAAGGGAACCAATTATCTCAAAAACAATGGAGAAACGGACATTTTTAATTGTTTTCACAAAAACAGACAATGAGTGCAATTTAAATGAAGCTAGACAGTCCGCTCATGACCAGGAACATGCATGTAGAGGTCTTTGTTCATTTTCTTTGTCTTGAGATGAGAACTTCTTTAGTCGGGATGGTATCTTTGTGGTTCTGATGTTCGTAGACACCATATATGCCAATAATTCCTGACTAGACAATGGACCACCACTAAGGATGGGAGACCACTGGGAGTGGCTGCGAGGAAGCAGGACATTCATTACGAAATGGATATCACAAAATATGGGACAAAAAGCAGGGTAAAAAAACAATGTTATATAAAGCTTTATTGTGTGGCAGCGCTGCCGCTGAGACCTCATACATGCTATTGTATATTCCCTGAATGGATTCAGATGTCTCAGTGGCTTTGAGCCCTGTGCTAGAGTTGTGGCTTTGATTCCAGCGTGGGCCACATATAGCTTTCTAAATGTGTTGACGGTGCCTTGAAGAATAGTGTTTGCTGTGTGATATTACACTAAAGCCTTGAATGACATTGTGGCATGACTCATCTAGTAACAAATTCCGTCGTAGTCAGCATGCATTTTGCATTGACGGAAAAATAAAAACGGGAATTCTATCTTCTTTTAAAAATGTGCCAAATTAATTCCTGCACTTTTATTTCCGTTACTCACCAAAACTTGTTTTCTCATTGCTCTCTCTTGTCTCCCTGTAGCGGCTATTTAGAGAGCAGTATGTTTGGAAGATCAAATTGGAAAAATTGCGGGTGTAAATCGTAATGTAGAGTCATGAATGTAGATATCATATCGGCACCTTGGCATTATTATAATTCTGTGTCATTCCCAGCCCTATCTCATCTTTCATCTTCCAGCCTCTCTGGTGTGTATGTGCTGGAAAGAGACAACATCCCAGAATAGTTCTCCAACCACAAGTCGCTATAGGCAGTCATTGGTAAAGTTATGACTCTATATGAAAAGATGTAGCCTAACCAGCCGTAATAACCCCGTCTCGGGTTAACCCATAAAGCGCTACCTGAAAGCTTTCATGCTGCTCTCATGTTTCACGTACTATACAAGGAGCACAAGTTTCGGTCCTTGAAGTCTGTTCCTTAATGAGGCCTTTAGAGTAATCCGTCAGGGAGGCGTTTTAGCTCCACATACAGCTCATTTAGCCTAGAGGACATTTTTTGGGGACATTAATTAAAATCAAGTTTACATTTTAAAGGTTGACACCTGCATTCACATTAGCGCCGGAAGCTCTGAAATCTATGGAAAGAGTTGTGGAAAGGGAGCAAAAGAGAGCAAAACCTCTGGACTGTGGACCACATGCTCTATGTACGTGTGTGGCAGGGTTTGAGCCTAGGGTTGACTACTGTTTGTGCACCTCCTACCTGTCGTGTCACTGTCTGTCCCCCTACAACGTTCAAATCTCAGGTCTTAAAATAATGGGAGAGAGGGAGAATAATCTGTAGTAGCCTTGAAGTGAGTATCCTTTCAACTCATACAAAACATTTAAGGTATGAGAAGCCGGTGAGTGCATTGGTAAGACATGGATACAGCATACTAATACGGTCTCCTGATACAGCACATTGGCTTTGGAACACTGTAATGGTGTCCCTTAATCTCCTAGACTTTCCCTCCCACCGCAGCGTCCTATGGGGCCTTTCTCGCCCTGAAATCGGAAGCAATTACGATGTATAAGCAAACCCCCGCGTACCGAGAAAATTACAACGGTTTTTATAACATCAGCTTAATGTGTGGGCTGTCAATGATGCGTTGTAATATGGCACGCGTGGCCTTTTAGACTGTGCACGAATGACAGGTTTATGAAAACAACATGGCATGGCTGGTGAAATTGCAACAGCATCATTTATCAGTGTAATAGAGGCTCTGTAGCAAAGCTGTATGGGATAGCATGCTAACTAATCCTTTACTCGAGTTCAGATTGTGCTTCTGTGTCCTCACGCCCTTTTACAAATTGCATTTAAAATAAATTGGCAGTGCTCAGTGCCTAAAACATCCAATCTCAGGGATTTTTTTTCCATGTGAAGATTCAAAAGGTTAGGGACAGATTGCTCGCTTTTCTCATTTTACCCCTCAGTGATTTGAAACGTAGTTGGATCTTGTCTACCAGTATCTCGTTCTCACTTTTATGCTCCAACAAAGCAAACTTCTATTAGATGGATTATTGTTGCTTATCTTCTGACTTGCTATGGGGTTGTGGATATTCAGTACTTTCTTCTAGTTAGTCCTGCTGTAGCAGTGTCTGTTGTTGGTACTGCTGTCTATGAATGAGCCTCGTAACAAAGGGGTTTCGATGATAACCCTTAGCTGAAGGTAATCGAGATGACTAATGCTTCTGCTATGTCTCTGTTACTGATGTCCTTGAAGCCAAACAGGATACAGTGGTGATATTCTGTCATCACTGCCAAAGCATCCACACAATAAACTATGCTTAATTACACACCCTGGGAGTACAGGGTTTCAACCCAAACAGGTCCTACCCGGAAGGAATGTAACAAATGCAGGTTCTGTGAAAAAAAAACAATGATTTAAATAACAAATTAAACAGATGTTTTAAGTAATGTCACTGCTCCAGTACTAAGAACATGTACGCTTAGTCGCCTACTGTACATTAACATTAACAAGGCAATGGCAAAACAAACAGTCTGCATCATTTGAGGCTAAAAGAGTAATCCACGAGGGGCAAAATGAGAACAGCAAGCAGTCTGACATTTTGAGTCTTCTAATGGAAAATGTTTCTTTGAAATTACGTATATAAGGAAATTAGTGTTACCAGTGTATTTATATGCTGCAATTTGAAATATTGCAGAGAAAACAGTGTAGGAGCAATTACATTTAAATTCAGCCAATTCAGAATTCTTAAAAGCTAAAAGGAAAATCCCTCTATCGCTAACAGATTTTATGTCATAATTGGCCTTGGTTTGGTTCATATTGGGCCACGCCCAGGGTAGTGTGAGACAGGACCTGAGTTTATGTGTAGGCTCGGAAACTGTACCTAAGATTGTCTATTTGATTCCTTGAAACTGTAGAGACTTTGCAAATGTAAGAAGGGTTCATGACACTTTGCTGCCCTGTTTCACAAACTTTCATAAAGCATAGAGTCCATAATTAAATATGTAGAAAGTCTCAGCAAGTCTCCTCTGTGCTTGAAGTTCGTTGGACTCAAAGATGTTCACTGGACTCATTGAAGTTCGTTTGTAATTGTGATCCATCCATTGCAAATGCATTTTCATCGGCTTCAAGACACAGATGTGAGGAAGTTATGGTCCATCAGGATTTATTTAGGATGACCAAGTCCATTACTTTAGGATACACATTCTTCCTGCAAAAAACTGGGAAAAAAGAATTTCCGTAACAGGCCAATACCCCATTTTCCAATTATTGTGTCAGCTTTGAAGCAGTCTCCTGCCCTTTTTCCTTCTCGTGTAGACACACAAATGTGGTGAATGCTTGTTTATCTTCTCTAATTCCCCTATTTAGTACGCTAGCTAACATGCAATTGAGCACAATAGTGTTTTTTAGAGACTTTTCAAAACCTTATTTTGAAAGAAGAGCCCTTCCAGTGTCTGCAGGAAAAAATAATAGCCGCTTTGGAGCCAGTGGACAAAATGTATGTCAACAGAATGGCAACAATTGTGGAAGATTGCATCCTTTCTTTTTGTCTATGCAGCCTGTTTGTTAGCTCAAGGGTATGTTCTAGCTCTAGCTATTGCATATATTGATGAGTTTGTGATACAAAAACATTTGACTGTATCCTAGATTCATTTATGTCTGACAAAGTCGTTTATTCAATGTGAGACATGTTTCATATTATAAAGCCATATATTTTAAATCCATATATTGACATATATCTTATTGACAGCAAACTTATTGACAATTTATTTGCTCGGGTTGACAGGGGCTATCTAGGGCAGTCTTTTGTTTCAAACCTCTCTGTAATATGGAATCCTCCAAGGCAGCTTACACTGGCTGTCTGCTCTGTTATGCCGTCATTAGCGGGCTGGGTTGGGGTAAGCTTCCCTTCCCATTGATTGTGGAAGGACAAAAGAGGCCTAAAAGGATGGCCTCATCTGCGCATTGAACAGCGCCAGTAGGATCTGCTATCTCCTCTTGCACAGCAACAGGAAGCAGAACTTGGATGTCTATTAGGCCAGATAGAATGTGGAATTCATGCAGCCTACTTGCAATCAGCCTCTACTAAGTAGAATGTGCCAAGTTCAGGTCACCTGCTGGTTTGTGGCTTGAGCTTTGCAACCCAGTTTGGGCGTCCTCGTGTGTGCCCAGAATTGGATTGGGGAACCGATTAGTCTCGCGTCGCTGAGTCCTTGGCCAAATGTATTCAACAGGATTCTACACACCAGCAGATTAGAAAGAGGTGTATTTCTTAAAGTGTCCTGTAGTACACAGATATCATCATGCCTGGCACAAATATTTTTTTTCCCTGTTGTTATAGTTTTGTGCTGTTTTGTCCTACACACCTCGAAATGCATTGTATGATATTTTGATTGTGCTATTAGGGATTGGTTGAAGCTCAGTGTTAAATTCAACACACTGGCCATGCTCTGTCTGACCGTTACCGAGGACCGCAATTCCGGATATTTGAAAGAGTCATTGACTAGGTTCGTCAGACAAATTACTGACCAAAACTAGCTCATATTTTAGAGATTGGATTAAATTTACAGATCTTGAAAGGAAAAAATAGCTTAAAAAGTCAATAGAATGGCGTGTCTTAGTTTGGTATGTGTACAAACCAATATTTTACCATATATATGTTATCAAACAAATTATTGAAGGAGCGTCTCCTGTAAGAGTGTAAATTAGGCTTTTTAAAAAGGTTTGAATCCTAAGCAACCTGCCTGCACATTGAAGTGTAATACACCAACATAGCTATAACAGATCGATCCATTTTTCTCTGTTAAAACCATTTTTTGGTGCTTTTTAATATGCTTCTGATTGATGATATTGGTTAGATATAGGCTAGATAGTGATGTAGTTGTAGGCCTAAGTCACTGCATTACAGAAATGGATATCCCATTTACAATATTATTCAACATTGCCTACTTTATTGTTGTTTATCACTGTAACTAATTTGCAAATGCCATCTTTCATGTTCTGCTTTTCTGGCACCAACTGCAGACACCAATTTTGCAGTGTTGTGGATCGGTGAAATGGCAACGCTCACTGCTAAATCTGTTTAGTCTTACAGAAGAGAATGATGTTGCTTGTCACACTAAGCAGTCAAATAAAATTGAATTAAATATCTTCTTCAAAATCAATGCTGGATGAGAGTTTTCACCTCCCTAATAGACTTACAATGAGATTTCTGTGGACGTATGGATCAGCAATGTGATCTCACTCTGAAAATGTACAAATTCATACAAACAGGAAATTTACATTTAAATTAGTCAGGTCTGAACGAAAAGCTAAAACCTACTGTAACGCAAACCCTAATCCTATCCCTAACCTTAACCGTTAGTTAAACCTTTGCCTTAAACCTAACAAAATGTTTGAGTCGTGACCAACGCAATAAATTATGGGGGTCATCATTTTTCTATTGTCTCCTGTAAATCGTGGCTTTTCATCTGACTCTGTCTTTTTTTATGCACATTTCTTGTTCAGATGAATTTGTGCTTACATTGTGTGAGACACTGTTTTGATCAGAGGACACACTCAAGAGTATGCAGTGAGACGAATGCAGAGGGATGTACAGACTTTGACAACTAGTGCAATTTCAGACAAATTATATGAACCCATAGTCTGCAAATACGAAGATGATTTACTTGGGCTAGAGCAAAAATCTGTATCCCTTGTCATTTATCCTCTGGCATCCTTCATTTTCGCAGTGGTTGCTGTGCTCCATTCCAGTCTTTCCCATAAGGCTTCCTAAACAATAAGAACATGCAGAGAGGCTATAAACACTCTTTATGAGGGACTGTGAGAACTGCCTGAGGAAAGACAAAAGGCCTTTCCATTGACTTTCAAAACAGACCTCTATGAAGCCTATTTGTGCTGCATGCCCCACTTTAAACAACGACAACTTCCGGAACGAATCACTGTGGGAAGCAAGATCTGTCAACATACAGTCTACTCATTTGCTGACTAGGAGGCATTATTTGTAGACAAAATAAACGTTTTAGAAATTTCAGTCCAGTAATAATGCAAATACATGTATGTTGTCTCTGTCAACCATTTGTACTAAAGCTGATGCCTCTGGAGGTGATGACTTTCCCTCCATGCCGTTGGGGTGTGTTTGCCTGTACAGATTTTCCTATGCTTGTAAGTGGTACAAATCTCAGAAAGGATTGTAAAACAGCGAAAATTAGACCCTGTGGGGACATTTCCCTGGTCTCCATGAAGAAAAAGGGATAGCAGGATAATCTCACTTCCATCTATTTGACAAAGCCATTAATGTCTGAATGCACATGGATGTGTGTAAAACACTTTAAGCAAAAACCAGGACCTATAATTTTTTGGCAAACCCTTAAGCCTCAGGGTAGGGCCTTCTAAAATCCGCTATAGAACATGGAGAGAATTATTGAATACTTACATTAAATGTATTAAAATGTATTGAACATCCGTAATTCATATTATTCCTTCAACTTGCTAAAGACATAATATAAGAATGCCGGTTGAAATACACAGCAATACTTGGCGTGGGCTTAAGGCTGACCTTGTTATTGCCTTTGTCTACGCAGAACTTTCCTACCTCCACTACGGTTTAGCTGAGGTTATGTGCACACTGGCTTATCTCCTGGAGAGCTTTGCCTTAACCTGCAACATAGCAGGGGGTTGGTGGACTGTAAAGTTAAGCCAAGCCTGAACAGTCCATTACTTGTCCTGTGTGAGGTGACAAATTGGCTGGTGGGAAGATATGGACAGATACGGGTCTTTGGTTGGCTCTCCTTTATACAGGGCCTCATCCATCCAGGCTATCCCAAACCCTGAGGTACCAGATTGTCCTCCTCTGGAGGTCTTGTTGTGCTTCTGAAAGGGCCACTGGACCTTTTGTCTTGGTTACACAGACAGATGGAAACCACTGGAAAGAAGGTCCATTGACGGCAATGTGTGCTTTGTTTTCTCTTCTGTCTCCCTTTGTCTCTCTCTGTCTCCCTCTGTCTCCCTTTGTCTCTCTCTGTCTCCCTTTGTCTCTCTCTGTCGCCCTCTGTCTCCCTCTGTCTTCCTCTGTCTCCCTTTGTCAAACCTCTGTCTCCCTTTGTCTCTCTGTCTCCCCTCTGTCTCTCTGTCTTCTTCTGTCTCCCTCTGTCTTCCTGTCTCCCTCTGTCTCCCCTCTGTCTCCCTATATCTTCCTTTGTCTCCCTCTGTCTTCCTGTCTCCCTCTGTCTCCCCTTTGTCTTCCTCTGTTTCCCCTCTGTATGCCTATTTCTCCCAATATCGTCCTCTGTTGTCTTCTGAAGTTTTGGTAGCTGTTTTCTCGGAATGTTTTCACAATGAGGACTGGAAAAGAAAGCATTTTGGTCCTGAAATTATTAAAGATGATCAGTTAAGTCAAATGGCAGCAAATTAATGTTTTCTCTTTTTCCATCCCTCTGGTGCTCTCTAGTATTCTCTGTCTCACACCCCAACAGCGCCTGTGTGCAGCTTACAAGCTGAAAGGCCTGGGGTCACTCAGCCTTTGAATTCCCTCAGCACTTAAATCTTGCATCACTTCAAGCTCTTCAGCCCCCTGTTCCTTCGTCGCCTGCTGTGCAGCCCCTGCTCTTTCTCTGTAGTTTTAGTTAGAAACTGTCATTATTTCAGCCCTGCCCCCGTAAGATGTCTGTCTCTTTTGTCCTCCCCCTCTTTTGTAGCCATGCACTGTGATAGATTCATGCCTCTTTGAAGCAAGGCGACACAACCATAATGTGCCGACTCATGACGCCTGCTGCCTATCTACAGTATTGTGGTGTGTTGAGTTTGTTGTGCACCATAGGAAACACATTGTCAGTTTTCTGTTTGGAATGTTTTGGGTGTGTTGAATTCTCATTGCTAGGGTGGGTTGCGGACTAGCTGGAGTGCAATATGTGTTTATAAGTTCGGTGCAATAAATTTAGAAATGTCAACTTCGAGAGACAGTTACGTTATGTTGGTTATGTAAAGAATGAAGGGTCGGTAAAATTCTCTGCTATTTTCTTTTCAACCAAGAACCTACACTTTTTAAAATATATATGAGTGCTTAACCATCACAAATGTTTATAGCAGGCCAATTGGTATTACAAGCATATCCAGTTTACTTAACCTTAATTCTTCTAGTGTTACTGGTTTTAAATGTTTTATTGAAATGTAAGGGTATTGCATTATTATCCAAGATTTTTCTTCATAATACAATATAGACTCACCATAATGCAATTGTTACGTTTAGTTGCTCCACACGTATCCCCTTCATACTACAGCTGCTGTGTCTTCATTTGAGACAGTTTCACACAGAACAGAATAATCCTTCAGCAACAACAATTGTGAGTTTCTTGGATTACAATTAATGGCATTTCTTTTGTAGGGTGTAGAGGATAAAACATTTTCGGTTAGGACAAATCAATGCCGACATGTTAAAATGGAAATGACAAACTTGACAAGCCTTTTCAAACTTTGAATATACTACTTGTTTGCAGGAAAAAAAACTGCTGTGCTGGAACAACTGATAACCAAATATAGATCTGTACAAGCATTAACTTGCCATAGCAAAACAATGCTGGGTAATTTGGTTGTGCTTTGTAGTTGTAAGGTGGTGGGTTCGGTGTTTGTAGTTGTAACGTGTTGGGTTTGGTATTCGGAGTTGTTTTGACCGATGAGCGCAACTGTCTGACTTCGTGTTTGAAGCAGAAACACCTTATTTTACTGAAGTCCCACTTCATTGTCTCTGACTGAAGATTAGGTTTGTGTTGCCTCTGGTTTCTCATGTTATGAAGCAACTGTGGTGCTATGAGATAGTAAATAAATTATGTATCATTTCAAATCAAATAATATTGCTCATGAAATGTCATTTCTTTAGAACTACAGATTTACAATAAAAATAAATAAAGTGCTATTTCAAATCAGGTACAATTTATATGTGAAAATCTGGCTACATTTTGGTGACAAATATACTTTTTGGTGGCTAACATTATGTGGCTTTACATTAGGCATTTGAAACGATTTTGACTGCAGCTTAACTGCCACCCGAATTCACGGCTGTTATGACTATAAGATAATTGTTTACTTGGTGTTTGATGTTGAATCAGAAGCAGTACAAGATAGGTCTGAGGCACACAACATAATCCTTATGCACACCCGGCTCGTGATCACCTCATAGAAGGCCAGACATGTTGTCCTACGCCGGGGCTGTCTGCACACTCAGTGGAAACATAGACACGCTCCACAGGATCATCACTGGGAAGCCTGGCCAGCAGGCCTGCTCTGTAACCAGCACGGCCTTCTGTCTTCGGGAGAGGGGGTTCTTCCTGCGGGAACGGTCTTGGATTTGACTGTATTTATTTATCTAGCCCGATGCATCTCAGAGTGCCATCATCTATTATGTTTCTGCTTTCCTCGAAATGACATGCAGATATAAGGATTTTAAATTCATCACCCTGTCATTGCGGGAAATGTCCCACTCAGCAGGAAATGCAAAACTTGTGGTGTATTTAAGGTCCGAAAACCCTTGCAGTTTCCAATTCAAAATGTCAGACTTGATTTGGCCTAACGATTTATCAACCCCTACCAAAAAGCCATTAATTATCCACACCGTAATTCACATTTCCTGTTGCTGCAGGATTATTTTCGTCCTGTGAGAAACTGATCAAATTATCTTTAACCTAACTTGATATAGTGGTGTACCATACATCATATGATGTCTCATGCAGATTAAACGGTCCTTAACGGGTCGGTCCACACCCATCGTCAGTGGCTTATCGTAGTCCTTTCAGTGTGTGTGACTGCAGCTTGTTGTAGTAAATTAATGTTAACAGTGTTCCTCAATCTCTAATTACGCGGACGTACCGTGTAAAAATCCGGGAAACATTCGTGTCGTGTTTGCCTATTTATGTCAGCGTCTTCTATTCTACCTTCTACGCCGAGGCGGGAGAAGAGGGTACGCTCTCGAGTAGTAATTGTTGTTGCATGTAGCCATCAGGTCCACTCATAACTCTTTCCACTCAGCATCATCTCCACCTGGTTACTCTAGAGATCAGTTACTAACTCTCCGCCTCCGCATAGAAGGCAAAAAAGAGGAATACACACTAGCCTTCACTGAAGCCTAAACCGGGTGCATGACAGTGTTGACAGGAGTCATTTTCAGCCACGCCGGTTTCTCCCGCGCAGTATATCAAAAAAGCAAATGTCATTCCAATCCATATAGGGAGGCAGCTTCAGTGCATGAATAAAACATGAATGAAGTATTTATCTTCGCCACTCTCTGCCCAGGTAAACACTTTTTTTTCTCCACGGCAACATCTGATCAGGTGAAATGAAGTGTCCGTCCACCGGCCTTGGGCTACATGTTTCTGCTCATGTTCATTACGCCAGTCCTCCTCGAATAAACCGTCAAACCCAACAAATTAGTCACAATTACAGAAGAGAGAAAATGGCCGAGCTGTAATTAGTGAAGCCTCAGGATGTCCAGTTCAGTAAGCGCAGTGATTAGGGACCATTCACAGGGTTGTGGTAGCCATCTAACAGCTATTCATTTATTTGTTAAAACACAATGGATAACTTTTGTGTATTACTCTCTTGTAGAGACAGTAAGCAAACCAGATGGACACATTAGTCTAATTGTACCAAATCGAGCATTTACCAAATCATTTTTTAAGCTAAAGGTTAGTTTTTGTGTTTCTGTGTTGCCCATAGCAACTAGGCACAAAAAAAGACTTGGAATGAAAAATGTAAAAGGTCATGTTTTATTCAAAAACCAAAAGCAGGGTATTTCGCTGATAGGGTAAAGGGAACAACAGTGAAAGGCTTTTTAGGGGATGGTAAGACAACCTACAATAGACAATCACATTTCACTCCTCAGTGTTTGACAATTACTAAAGCAGCTTCTGTTGGGTGGCATTGTTTGGATTCAGATGAAAACATTGTCTTTTTTTCTCAAATGCTTCAACATTTGTTGTGTGGATGTTTCGCAAAGGAAGATTTAAAATACCTTGTAAATATTAACTTTCCTGAATGTGAGTCTGGGACTGAACAATGTCTTTAGTTTACAACAGTCTGGTGGT
Source organism: Esox masquinongy (assembly GCA_016801175.1). NCBI lineage: Eukaryota > Metazoa > Chordata > Actinopteri > Esociformes > Esocidae > Esox > Esox masquinongy. The sequence continues at coordinate 13,285 of JACXGI010000791.1, read as the reverse complement.
TGTACCAGGTTGTACCCAAATATATAAAGCAGTACTCTGGTTGCCCCCATAGAGATCTTGTTAAATAAGTACAGGGGCTTTGTCATTATCACTTGAAGTTCTAGAATGGGATACAATGGCAGCCATTTTGGGGTAGGGAGAAAATCTAAAAAGGTTTAAATGGAATAAACTGCAATAAAGTCATACAGTAGGTGATGAATTTTCTGTTTCTTTACTTACACAGAAAAATGAAGGGAAGTACAACATGATGCATCAGAAACTGTCATAGAACTTCTGTCACTCCAAAATATTGATTATAAATAAAATTATAAATCTATACAGGCATTTTTAAAAAAAAATCTCCATCATAAAAATGTTAATTTCCAGTGTAGTAATTCTATGATTGTACCATTCCTCTTCAATAATATTCAAGTCTGATTTCATTACTTCATAATACCATTGTTGTCAGGGCCGTACCTAACGCGGGGTAATGTGGATATGATTCACGGAGCCCATGGTTTGGCAGGGCCCTCTGATCGCAATTATATCAATGTTTTGTATGAGTCAGGGCGCCCAGGCATGTATCTTTTCAGGGGGCTCAGGACTCCCGGTGATGGCCCTGATTGTTGTTATTCAGGCTTAAATACAACACAGTTGCGTTCTGTTAATCTTTATTAATCTTAGTTACCACATTTAAGTGATTTTACTGGTTTAAGATCGAAGCATTTGCAAAGGTTGTTGCAAATACAGCATTGAATTTCCCCTGTTAAAAAGGGTCAACAGCAGAGTTTGGGTTTACTGTAGGGGCGAGGATGTGTTTATGTGTCTCAGCTACGCTCACAGGCTGACAGTGTGTGGCCTCTGTATTTAAATTGTTATCATCTGGGAGGACAGATGCACTTACATCAGTGCTGTAGAAACAGGATATTTACTAACATAATGCAGCAGTAAAACTCAGAAGAAATGCTACATTTACACTTGAGTCATTTAGCAGGTGCTCTAATCCAGTGAAACTTAAAGTTAGGACTTACAGGTATAAAGACAACATCAAAACAAACCTGAGGAAATTCCATATCCCCTCCAATATTGCACTGAATGAATGAATGTGAAAATGTTCAACAGGGGGCTGCACTACACGGAAAGGATCTTTGACGTGCCGCAGAGGTCAAGCGGCTGTTACATAATGAGAGACAAACACCAGGAAGACCCAACCTCCCCAGATAGTTGATAATGATGGTGTGTGTGTTTGTGTGAGAACATGCATCTGTCTGTGTAGGTAAGGAAGTCATCCAGGAAGTCATCCAGTCACCCTAGCATTGAATAGCAAGGAAAGCTTGTGTGTGTGTGTGTGTGTGTGTGTGTGTCTGTGTGTGTGTGTGTCTGGATCTGTGTATTTCTGTCAGCACATTACGTGTGGGTGCTCTCTGAGCATATTGTACTTGCATCTGCTCACAGCATGTGAGTGTGTGTCCGTGTGTTGTGTTCTTGTGAGTGTGCTTCAGTGTTCTTGTGAGTGTGTGCTAGTGGGGGGATGGAGGATTAGATGTGTCCCTCTATAAATCTTGGGTTGAGAGTGTTTAGAAAAAAAAGTGACTGGGCTATCAGTCAGCTACCCGGGTGGCAGGTGAAGGCAGGACTTCTGAGCCTGTTATTCAAATGGACTAATTAGACCCACCCACCAGGAGTCCTGCTGCTCTCGCATTTTAAAACTCACAGAATGTAGGATTAAGAAGAGAGAGAGATAGCTAAATAGACATTCTTAAACACTGTGAAAAGGTTTTAGAAGTGATTTTAATGATTTTGTGGCTGTGAAAGTATTTTCGCTGTGTTTTCGTGCTGTAAGTCCCTGTCATTCATTTCTGATGGTGGCAGTTAACAATGCTCAACGCCTCCCTCTCCTGTTACTTTTCAGAGGATGACATCACAGACGCTCCCCACAGTCTGTTGTGGCGTTTAGACTAACACAATATGATACAGTTGTCCTTGAAAAGGTTGTTGTAGCAAATGAAAACGACTGACTTCCGATGTGAGTTCTCTGCGTGTGCACAAGCATGTGTGTTTCTGTGTGTGTGTGTGTGTGTGTGTGTGTGTGTATGTACAGGTATGCACATATGTATGTTTGTAGTTGATGGCAGCATTTCTTTCTTTTCTCAAGCTGGAATGCTGCTCAACTGTCACATTCTCTACAATGTCAAACATCCAAGGTTCTTCTTTGAAATGTGTGCTGACTTGCCATGAGTGAAAGGGAACAACGGTATGTCCATGATTATACTATACAGAGATGACGCTCATTACACAACATTACATTTGCTTTGAAATGTTCCACAGGGAAGAAACTATAGTTGGGCTGTCCTCAAACAAAGTCAGAATATTCAACACATGTTTATGCAAAACTATGGATGGTGATGAATAAGAATGATCTGCTGTAAATAAATAAATGCCATTTTGTAGGCAGTTATTTCCACTGCCAATTACAGTGAGAGTCAAACCCACAACCCTGGCTTTGCAGGCTCCAAGCTCTACCAACTGAGCCACAAAGAACCAGGTACCAGGTTTGTAGTGACGCTGTGTACCAGAAACATGTTGTGGTGTTACAAACTGAAAGAAAAACACTATCAGGCTTAAAGGGTTAAAGGCTAAAAGAACTGTTCTGTCTGAGCCGGGGGAAACCAGTGAAGTGTGGGCCCAAGTCTACCAGACAGGAGATGAAGTATTGACGTCTTCTAGCCTGGAGTCAGGGAGGCCCGGCGCAGATAACGACCCAGGAGACAGACGGCTAGGTGGGCATGACTACTCAGACGAGTGGGGGGATTTGGAGCTGAGAAGTTGATGTGCCCGTTGCCCTGACTGACATGGACCGCTGATTTCTGTCCAGAACTGTCTGAATCAGGAACACAGACTTATAATGAATCATAATGCATTCATAGTCAGTGTCTTAGGAGGAAAAAACATCAAAATAGCGTGAGAATGCTCTGCTGAATACAGGCCACCCATATTTACACAATAATCTATGTTAGCAGATATAGATCCATTTGATTCAGTTTACCACATAAATGTAACCAATCCCTACGTCTTTAAACTCTTTCTGCCAAATCCAGATAAACGCATACACACATACACACCCCTCCTCCTCAACCGCACCCTGCCAGCCAGTCTGCCCTGATTGATGGGGCGATGGCTTGACTTAATTAGCCATGAAAGGCTAGCCCACGGAAGGAAGGTAACAATGAGATATTGAAGCTGGCCAGCAGCGGACAGCTGCTGTTGACAGCCCCTCCCCGGAACAAATGACAGAACACAGCCGGTTCAGAGCTCTGATCGCCCCAACACGGTCCTCCTGCTCCTCTCCACCACGCTCTCATTTAAGGTTAGCAGTGTGTAGTCAGCCAGAAGTGACACTGCACAGTCAGGCGATGGTCATTAGCCAAGGAAATATCTAAATCCGCCAATTTGTAGGACGCCGACATGTATCTCTTTGATTCTGCGTGAAATTGTCTTGTTTGGCTCATTCCGGGAGAGATAAGCGGGGCTTAGTGATAGTATTTATAGTACAGATACATATGGGACAATGAAAGCAATTAGCTTGCCGTGATGCATGTGAAAGGCACAATAATTGGACTGCAGTTAAGGCTACACCGGCTGTATCTGGGAGTTGGGTTGTTGGCATGGGCAGACCTCACTGTAGTTTGGCGACAGTCTCTTCCCTCAGTTCAAATGCAGAGATGAAGATTATCCATTCTGCTGGGGCTAGGTAACCTTCAGATCCCAATAGTCAAATGTGTGTAATTGCGTCATATTATGTTCTGTGTCAGTATACTAGAATTCAGCCGGAAGATGGCTGGTAACTGCAAGTTTAGGGTAAGGATCTAGGCCAGATTTCCCCTCCCCTTCTTAAATCTGAACAATGTGAGCACCTGCAAAATATTTAATGTGTCCAAACAATCAAGGTACTGGAACAAAATCTCTCAGTCTTCAAATCCTGCAGTCTGCTGAGAGGCAATTACGCTACCGTTTATTATCTATATGATGTGTGTCTGTCCACAAGAGATAAAGTGAGGTGATATGCTTTGGGCCTTGGTTTCAATGTCGGGAAATAATGTTTCTTCGCTAGCAGTGTGTTTTTATGTTTCTTTCTGGGAGCAGTGGATGACGACTGGTCTTGATAGTTAGGCTATCCCTTTTTTGAGGGGGGCTGGTGGGAAAGCAGTAATTACAGACCACCACACAGCTCTTCAAAGTCCGATCAGGCATGCTGTATGACAGTTAAAGAGCAGAACACTACCACCGCTACATCATTTTAGCCAGGCAGCCGGGATTCCCTCCCTTTTATCTCTGTGGAGTATGTCACTAAACATAGCTAATTGAAGTACTCTGACAGAAAAACAGCCCTATCATTACAACAGAACTGGAAGGCGGGGGTTCCAGGAACATCTCCCCAGCAGCAGAAACATCTGAACATCTCCAAAAACAACATTCGAAATGTGCTTTGGTTGCCATGTGTGGCCGGGTTGCTTTGATGTAGCTGTTGTGAGGAATTCCTGTGGGGACATTTGAGTTTGTCCATTTTACGTGTACCTTAAGGATAGTTTCTATTGTGTTGTGATTTTGTTCACAATATATTTTGCATTAGGAAATGTAAAAAAAAAAACATCTGTCATTTGTTGTAAGCATAGTGATGTATTTATTTTTCTCAGAAGTGTATGAATTTCAGACACAGTTCTACTGTGACATATAGATTGGATGTATGTATGCTTTCAGTTTTGCCCTTTTCCCTTTATATAGGGCATCTATGAATATTAGCTCGCCATCAATTTTGTACAGTATTGCTTTATTACACAACACTATTACTATGTGGAGTAATGTGGAGCGCCACATGACACTGTTTCTGTTTGCATTTAAATCAAGTTTGTTTTCCCACAATCCAGTTCAACTTTCTGCTAGAGAGCCCAGGTCTAAAGAAGTACACTGAATAGGGAATTGGGTGGTTTGGTACATAGCCTAGGTGACATTCAAAGTGTACAAAGAGATTGCTGACTGACTTTGTTTTTCCCTTTGTCTTATTAGATCTGTCAGAGAAGAAGAGTGACCTACGAGTGTGTGATGACTCCAGTTGCCGTTTTGGAGGCGTCTGCAGGGATGACGGGGCCACACTAAAGTGTGTGTGCCAATTTCAGGTGTGTGTATGGATAGAGTGTGTGTGTGTGTGTGTGTGTGTGTGTGTGTGTGTGTGTGTGTGGCTGAATTCCACTCTAGAAAATCCCTTCCCTTTCATCCTTGTTGACTCCCTTGCCGGACCTGAGTTGTCTGGGTAAGGCAAAGCAATAGCGCCACCTAGTTTCTGCCATTGTTTTCACCAGTCACGAGTGTCTCTGCGTGAGTGTGGGCCTGTCCGCTTGCCTTTTTGTGTTTAAGAATCATACATATCCACTAAACAGAATGGTCAAATGGTAATGTGCTCATGTCAGATACTATTCAATGTATAATATTTATTATATCACTGCATAAATATGTTTATAAACATATTCATGCACTACAGTATCACCTTTTTTTATAGAAGCAACTTGCTCAAATGAATTGGCAGGGTGACAAAGATAGCCACCAGTGTTAAAACTTTGTCTTTTAACTGCAATAAACATGAACATGTGCCCGGTTGCTTATGAGAAGAGTGCTGTGTTTTTTCATTCTGGTCTAGGTTTTTATCTAGTCTGAGGTACTGAATGAGAAGGACACCATGTCTCTCTCTAATGTGACTTTAATGAGAACAGAAGGATGCCAGGTGTCCATGTGTGTGTGTGTGTGTGTGTGTGTGTGTGTGTGTGTGTGTGTGTGTGGGTGTGTGTGTGTGTGTGTGTGTGTGTGTGTGTGTGTGTCTGT
>JACXGI010000790.1:91656-116192 GCA_016801175.1 Esox masquinongy | reverse complement strand
CTCTCTGCGGACCATGGCTTTTGCTCTGAGATGCAACTAAGAAAATGTCAGGAAAATCCTACTAGAACAGCTGAACTTTATTTGTGATTAATCAGAGTCACTGTAAATGATGGCAGGTGTGTAATGACTTCTATTTAACATGAGTTTGAATGTGATTGGTTAATTCTGAACACAGCCACATCCCCAGTTATAAGAGGGTGTGCACACTTATGCAACCAGGTTATTGTAAGGTTTTCATTTTTCCCCCTCGAATATTTCAGTTGGTTTTTCAACTGAATTGTTCACATTATAGGTCACATTAAAAGTGGAAAAAGTTCTGACATGATTTATCTTTGTCTCATTCTTTTACATCACAAAAACCTGGCATTTTAACAGGGGTGTGTAGACTTTTTATATCCACTGTAGGTAGAATGTGCATTGATGTTGTGTGATGTGTGGAAGGAGAGACTAAACAACATGTTAAAAAACCTTTCAGTAGGAAACTTGCCAGCCCCGCCCAACTGAGGACCTTTCCTTTTCAGTAAATATTTCCTGAGATTGATGGGTGAAGACATCCACTTGTCACTTAAATCTTGCTTGATTGATTGCTGTCATTTTACTATAGTACAATTGATTATAACATTCATGTTTTTCCTGTCAAACTACCCGCCATGGAAACTGTTGTAGTGACCAGTCAAACATACCCCAATCTTCTTCTCAGACACATCTGCCAAAATGTGTGGAAGGTCTGGTGGAACAATGAGTCAAAGCCACCGCACTGTCCCTCGCGCTTTTTACACTTGAGCACCAACTGCTATGTTCTAACATTGTAATGGCTCAGTAGAATACAACGTTTTTCCATTGCATCTATAACAATGTGTCTTAGTCATGAGTTCACCACACTGTCTCAACACTTGCATCACAAGAGACAAAAAATACAAAGAAATTCCTGATACACAAAGAAAAAAATAAGTGTTTTCTATGAACAAAGGGGTGACATTTGACAAACTATTTTACCTGAATTCCCACCAAAATCCATAACTTTGAATTTGTTCATGCCAGCAAAATGTTGAATTTACTATAAATCAATTTCCAGTGGGTTTTCTATACTTTACATTCATTCTCTAACTATTGCATTTACTCCTTTATTTTTTATCTTTTTGACAATAGAATTGACCAGTTCTTTTTGTGATGTTCCAGGAGCTGGAGTTGGTCAGCTTCCTTACAATGGAGTGCCAGTTAATACTGCTGGACTCGATGGTAAGAGCTCTGTGACCAAGGCTTTATTCATTGTGTGTAGTCCTTATAATGTAATCATCCCTATATATATTTCATAGTTTATTTCACCTAGCCTTGTTTGGCTGAAATGCATGCTTGTGGGGTTTAGGAAACAAATTTGAAGACATTTATATACACAGACTTAATTAGCTGGTTTATAGCTCACCCCTTATCCAGATCAACAGTCATTGCTCTATAATAATACATTTAATTGACCTAAAGAACCCTCAAATATAAACCAGGTTCAACAACACATGTAACTGTCCAGGCTGACATTGCCAGGGGTTTTCAACCTTGCTTTTGCAAAATAATATTTCCTTAATTTTTCAGATTTGTAAGCAGTATTTCAACCTTATATAATGGAAAGATAATTTTAATGGGACAATCACTGTGCACTGGGTCTTGGAGTTGTGAATGTTGGTTTGAAGTGTTGTTATACTGGGATCAGTCACCATTTTTAAAACCTATAATAAAGTCCTCCCAGCAGGTGATGGTGGCTACCCCTATGCAGCTCAGCAACTTGGCCTGGGTGGTGGTGGTGATGGAGGCAAATCTGCTAGCAAATATGGTGAGACTGGTTGTGTGTACAGCGGATTTAAAAAGTCTACACACCCCTGTTAAAATGCCCGGTTCTTGTGATGTAAAAGAATGAGACAAAGATAAATGATGTCAGAACTTTTTCCACCTTTAATGTGACCTATAACGTGAACAATTCAATTGAAAAACAAACTGAAATCATTGAGGGGGAAAAGTAAAAATAAAAAACTCAATAACCTGGTTGCATAAGTGTGCACACCCTTAAACTAATGCCTTGTTTAAGCACCTTTTGATTTTATTACAGCACTCAGTTTTTTGGGTAGGAGTCTATTAGCATAGCACATCTTGACATGGCAATATTTGCCCACTCTTCTTTGCAAAAGCGCTCCAAATCTGTCAGATTGCGAGGACATCTCCTGTGCACAGCCCTCTTCAGATCACCCCACAGATGTTCAATTGGATTCAAGTCTGGGCTCTGGCTGGGCCATTCCAAAACGTTAATCATCTTCTGGTGAAGCCATACTTTTGTGGATTAGGATGTGTGCTTTGGATCGTTGTTGTGCTGAAAGGTGAACTTCCTCTTCAGCTTTCTAACGGATGCCTGAAGGTTATGTGCCAAAATTGCTGGTATTTGGAACTGTTCATAATTCCCTCCACCCCGACTAAGGCCCCGGTTCCAGCTGAAGAAAAACAGCCCCAAAGCATGATGCTGCCACCACCATGCTTCACTGTGGGTATGGTGTTCTTTGGGGTGATGTGCAGTGTTGTTTTTGCGCCAAACATACCTTTTGGAATTATGGCCAAAAAGTTCAACCTTGGTTTCATCAGATCATAACACATTTTCCCACGTGCTTTTGGGGGACTTGATGTTTGTTTTTGCAAACTTCAGCCGGGCTTGGATGTTTTTTTTTGTAAGAAAAGTCTTCCGTCTTACTACCCTACCCCATAGCCCATTCATATGAAGAATACGGGAGATTGTTGTCACATGTAGCACACAGCCAGTACTTGCCAGAAATTCCTGCAGTTCCTTTAATGTTGCTGTAGGCCTCTCGTAAGCCACCCTGACCAATTTTCTTCTCGTCTTTTCATAAATTTTGGAGGGACGTCCAGTTCTTGGTAATGTCTCTGTTGTGCCATATTTTCTCCACTTGATGATGACTGTCTTCACTGTCTTTCATGATATATCTAATGCTTTGGAAATTCTTTTGTACCCTTCTCCTGACTGATTTCTTTCAACAATGAGATCCCTCTGATGCTTTGGAAGCTCTCTGCGGACCATGGCTTTTGCTCTGAGATGCAGCTAAGAAAATGTCAGGAAAATCCTACTAGAACAGCTGAACTTTATTTGTGATTAATCAGAGTCACTTTAAATGATGGCAGGTGTGTAATGACTTCTATTTAACATGAGTTTGAATGTGATTGGTTAAATCTGGACACAGCCACATCCCCAGTTATAAGAGGGTGTGCACACTTATGCAACCAGGTTATTGTATGGTTTTTATTTTTCAGATTTCATTTTGTTTTTCAATTGAATTGTTCACATTATAGGTCACATTAAAAGTGGAGAAAGTTCTGACATGATTTATCTTTGTCTCATTCACAGGGGTGTTTCACAGGGGTGTGTAGACTTTTTATATCCACTGTATGTGTGTGTGTGTGTGTGTGGGGGGGGTCTTAAGAGCTCTGATAACACCCCATGATAAGCATTTGAGCGCAAGCTTGTCCATGCCATGTGCACACCATAACAGCTTTGTTGTTCGACAACAGCTTCATCTTATGATTACCTTAACTTACCACCACATGAAGCAAAACTTATCAAAGTCCCTTTTTTCACCTTACACATAACTCTGTTCTGAGACACTTACGCTCAAACAAGTAGATCTGGCACCATAATACATCAAACTAAGCCTTTGTTGGAAACCTCCTGAAATGATAGGCACTGACTTAATATTCTTAATCTATCAACTAATTTTCTCTCATAACAGCTCCCAGCAACACCTTCCCCCACCAACACCTTCTCCCACCATCACTTTCTCCAACCAACACCTTCTCCCACCAACACCTACCCCCAACAACACCTATCTCCACCGACACGTCCCACCAACACCTATTCCCAACAACACCTTCCCCCACCAACACCTTCTCCCACCATCACTTTCTCCAACCAACACCTTCTCCCACCAACACCTACCCCCAACAACACCTATCTCCACCGACACGTCCCACCAACACCTATTCCCAACAACACCTTCTCCCACCAATACCATCCTCCACCAACACCTTCTCCCAACAACACCTTCTCCCAACAACAACTATCACCACCAACACCTTCTCCCACATGTCTTGTGCACCTAGCACCAATCACTTTGTTGTACCCTTGTTGCACACCACACTGAGCTGACTCCATACTGCACTGATTCAGATGAGAGTGAGGTAAACAATTCTACTACAAAAATGTGAAATGCAGTCTGACATATTAACATTTAAAGCATGCTACATTTTCTGAATGTAACAAACTTTATTATTTGCACTTGGGTATTCTAATTGGACTGTGTGTAATCTTTTGATGTGTATGTGCTTGTTTGATGCTAACCTCTCTGAACATGTCTTACTTTGCCTTCTCCCTGGGCCTGCTTTTCAAGGTAATGCGGGGTTGCCGCAAGGTGCGCAACTCGGAGCGCTGTCTTATGGGCCTGAGGCTGGTGGAGTAGCTGGCAAACAACCTTGCAAAAAGGGTACTAATGTTTGTCTACTTGTCCTATGTGTGATAATTTAGCTCAGGGATTCTTGAAGATGGGAACCAATGTATGTTCATTATTCATTAATTTATTCATCTTGTTCATAATTTCTACCAGTTTATATCTGTTATTAATTAAATGTAGACTTGAGTATTTTATCAGTGAAAAATCATATCCCATTCAAAACCCCCAGATCACATGTGATTCTCAACAAGTGGGTCATGAATCAAGTTAAATTTGTGACCCACCAGTTGATGTCCACTGGACATCAGATGTTGATCAAATTGGTTGGTTGTTCAGAAGAGGGTGAGGTAAAGAGATACAATTTAAAGTATATGTGTGCAGAGTGTAGTGTAGGAAAAGTGTAGAAAAAATACAGATCCTTAGCTGTGATAAACAGTTTTCCAGAGAGGTGCGTTTGGGCGAGGCGTGTGGTTAAAATTAAAACAGTATATGTAGTTACACCCTTTTCATTTTGCATTGCATTTTGTACAAGACTTGTTTCGGAGGAGTAGATTCAAAACATTTTTTTTACCACAGAGGTTAGAGGATGCATTTCTCTATATTTTATATTATGTCGGTGAGGGAACCCACCATTGAAGGCATCTGCCATTTAAATGTTGTCAAGTGCAGGGTACTTCAGACTTCATGAAGAAGTTACCATCCACTTGACTAAATTAAAATTGTGGCTGCGTTCAAAGGTGATGCACGCACTAAATTGACCTTTTGGCCACAGAGTTTTTGAACCCAGAGGTGCAACATTGCAAGAATTCTTGAGAGTGAACTTTCAAAACAGACTCCACAGATCAGACCAGAGTTTAGGTTTCAAAAAGTTAAACTTGGGACCTAATGTTGTTTCGGCAGACAAGCTGTGCTTGCTAATGTATCTTCACACTAAACCATCTCTACGGATTTTAATGGTTGGGGAGATCAGCCATTTTGACTGCAGACTTCATGTAGTGCAGTTACAAAGATTGACCAGCAGATAGTGCCAAAGGTGTTTATTTTGGTGCCAAAACAGTGGTTTTCTTGTATTGACGGTTTACTAGCCTTTGAGATGTATGGCCCCATGAGACTAATGGTGTACTGACACTTTACCAGGTAGAGACCATGACATAAGTATAACATCAGACTTTAAATGAGTAATGCCTCACAAATGCCTTGATTTGGCAGAGCTCCAACCGGAACTGTCCGCTTTGAGGTGCGCAAACGAGCATTCATCTGAACACACTGAACACAGTCACCCACAAAAAGCCACAGCTCTTGGGAAACAACCACTCCAAGTTCTCAGATTGAGTAACTTACTGATTAGTCATCTCCTTCTGGCTACACACAGCATATTAAATAATAATATACATAGCTAGCAACACACAACATACCCCACAGAACTGCAACTGTGTTCACATCCCTTTCTCCAAACATAGCTGTACTCCAATTTCTTTCTTCCAAAATGTCTTTCTTCATAAACCATTTTAGTAATCTTTGCCATTTTATTCAACTTTGCCAGAAAGAGAAAAAAGATGGACATACCATTTAACCACGATGTGGACTGCGTCCATGTTTCTATTATTACCATTATTATTAATGCTTTAAAATCACAATGCCACTATACAAACACGACTAGGCATAACACATACTGTATTGAAATACAATAGATGACAGAGCACAAAATACAACATGAATAAATAATGAATTTACTCCTTTGTCTAGCTACAAATACTCCTTTGTCTAGCTACCCTTCCCAGTTTTTGTCCTTGCTAACATGACCTCATCCCAATTTGTAGCCTGTCACAACTGGGAAGCCACGGCTGCAGTTCAAACAGCGATAATACTACCTTCTAGTACATAGAAATGCAATGGATGACAAAGGTTTTTGGGAGAAAAATGAAAATACAATTTGCAAAAATATTATCAATTTTGTCATCTAAATAGCATATTGAAAAACGCTTGCAGCAGACTTTAAAGTTCACACAAAATCTGGAACACAAAACTTGTTTTGACAATCGGAACAGAAATTTATGAGCCACGTGTTTAGCTTTCTAGATAGCTAGCTAATTGTGAAAGTGGGCATGGGTAACCCCCAACCCAGCTTGAATTTGTGAATTTAATTAGAATTTAATTTAATTGAAGCTGAACGAAGATTTACCAATGTTGAGGAATCCCAGAGCTATATGTGTATGTTTTTGTGCCCCTTTGTTGGTCTGTCCATGTGCTATGTATTATATTTTGTTTTTTCTTGTATGTTTTAGTATATTTGTTTCTTCTCTTTAAATGTCTGTGCTTGTCTCTTGTCAAGGAAACGGAGGGGGCTATGGAGTTCAGCCAGCAGGTGATTCAACTTTCCTACAAACATATGCACACACACACACACACAACCACAAACCCCTCTACAATTGTTTCAGTGGAAAGTACATCTTGTTACTATTCATGGTGTGAATGATTGTGGGTGATGAAGAATAGAAATTGTTCATTGTTAGTCTGTGGTGCATGTTCTTCATATATCTTGTACTTGTCCCTTTTGCCTTTGTTCTGTGTGATAACTAGTTGTTATGACTCTTATCTTGACATGTAACTGATTAGGCTATGGTCAAAGACAGCTGGGTGCAGCTCAGAGTGCACCCTATGGTAACGGTAAGTCACTTTCCTTAATTGCAAGACTAATCATATTAGGCCCTGCAGCTAAATATAGATGTCCATTAACACTTTGCATTTTTATTTGTTCTGTTGTTTCCTGAATTAACACACCCTAAAGCAAGGGTCCTGAAACAGATGTAGAATCTTAATACAGTTTGGTGCAGTAGGAAAATAATCCTGCACAAGTATGAAATAGGAATTGTTATTCACTTTTTTAGGGATCAAAAACTTTGAAGAGAAGTTTTTGATCCCTAAAGTTTTTTTTATTCAAATCCACGCTGTGTTCGAGAGGCAGCGTATCTTGTGTATGTTGATAATCAGTCTGTAAAACATTGCCTTATCTGAAATAACTTACACACACAAATAATTGTGATTATGGCCTCCTCTCGTTGCAACAACTCCACAGCAATTTCAGAAGTGTTGAATATTGAGGCGTGTTCTCCAGTGCACATATGGCAAACTGTCCAGCTTTTAAATTACACTGCTCATTGAACCAGGAAGTATTCACTAGCACACGCTACTGGTAATCTTTTTTTAGAACACCTTCTTCTCAACACTGTTGCAGAAGTTTCCACAAATGTGTTGCACTTGTAGGTTGCTTTGCTTTCCCCCTTCTTCCCATTTCATCCCAAATGTGCTGGCCATTCCATGATTTGAAGCCTTCTTCTTTTCTTCTAAGATAGCTCTGACATAGCCTATGTGAGATAGTTATATTTTGGGTCATTATCTTGCTATAGGATGAACCCCTGACCAACTAGGCATACACCAGAGGGTATTGCATGGTGGGGCAAAATGCCGTGGTAGCCGTTTTAGTTCAGGGTGCCACTCTGTGCAAGTTGCTGAGTCTGGATACAGTAAAAGGGCCCCAGACCATCACGCTTCCTACTCCATGTTTGACAGTTGTTGTCACCTACTGAGGAATCATCCTTTTGTCTACTCAATGGTGTACAAAAACCCTACGTGATGAACTGAAGATTTCACATTTTGATTAATCGGTCCTTAAGACCTTCTTCCAATCTTCAGTAGTTCACAGGTCATCATGGCCCAGATAATCCTCTTTCTCTTATTTTGCCTTATTACTGTCACTTGACCTGTCAAATCTGCAGTTTGATGTCTTCTCTTCACAGTTGAAATTGAGACTTGCTTACTTCGACCAGTGTAAAGCTGTGGTTGAAGATGTTGTCCTGTGAGCTGCCTATCAGGCAAACAGACTCTTAGAAACTTGTCTAATGATTCTGTTGTGGCTTTGGGTATGCCAGACCACTTCCTGTCACAGTCTGTTCCAACACTGCTTTTATATAGACAAAGGGTTTGTAAGAAATCCACAAAAGTTTGGATACCTGTAGCATCAACTTTCAAGGTTTAATTTACTTTGATTGCTGCAGATCTGCTGTAAGAAGTTAACTCTTATCTTTTCCCCTGAAAAAGGCCTTTTTTATAACATAAATATACATTATCTTTCAGTTTTTGGTAGCCTAAACTTTTTTTAAAAACCTCTGGCAGTTTACCACTTACCTTTGTACCATTCCAGGTAATTCACTGGACTTGAACTGCTTAAATTTCAATAAAAACTGGTGTTCTAAAACTTTTGACAAATTCCCCGGCCAACAACCACAAACCACCAATCTCAACCTACCGCAAGGAACCAGCAGAGTGACCCATCCACCCTAGGTTGTGCTGAGCCAAAATTATGCCACTGCCTGTGGGACCCCTGGACAGTGTCAGTATGCTGCAACCTGTGGTTGACTTGGGCCCGAACTGTTCCGGTACTAGTAATTTTAGGCAAACAAGGTTCCGGTTCCTTTTTTAGGGCATGCCCTATTAACACCTACATTTTCGTAAACATAGTCCAATGTACGATTTGTCCATTCCTGCACTTATTTTATACCAAGTCAAGTGCCGGCTGCATCCAGGTTTCAAACTCCTAGTCACAATGACACAGCTGTCCTGAGAGACAGTGACTCAGAACATTATTAGGCATACAATTATCTGTGGACTAATTAACAAAATACTAACATATGTACTTTTTTTTAATAAAAAATCCCTTTAAATATGGAGACAGAGATATGAAACATTGTGAATTAATTTGTTGGCTTATATACTGAACCTCCTCTGTGGTCCTTTGTCTGGCTGTATGTGTATAATTCAGGAGGAGCAGGAGGAAAAGAAAGCAAATACGGTGGTGGTGCACTAAATGGATTCTTTGGAAATGGTGGCTACAAAGGTGAGTGGAAATCCTTGTTAACAGTTTATAGTAACTTTATGACAGCACATAAAGTGACCTTATCCGTCATTTGGGTCAGAGATACATGGCCTGCCATGTTTTTTTGTTCTCTTTATCTAATCATTTGTAAAAACAATCATCTCTATTTTAATCTCCCTCTCCTTAGGTTAAGTCAACCAGCTGAGTTTTCTTGAAGTGAATATTTGTTAAATTCCATCATCCTTTTTCATTTTGATGTTTGCTGTTTGGTCTGTTGTTACTTTTTTCTATTTCATTTTTGTTCTGTATTTGTCTGTTGTGTTTGGTCCCTGTTTTTTGTATTGTTGTGTGTCTGTTCCCTCTGCCTGTGATTGGAGATTAAGTTCAGATAGAAGCTGTACAAATCTGTCAGTCTTTTCTTTAAACTTGGTGAAAGGATGCTAAATGTTCTGTACATGTAATGTGGTGGATATGTTTTAAGAATGAAGCTCTATGAGTTTTAATCAACAACAAATAAATCAATAACAAATAAAGACTTGTTCCCAAACCTGACTCCTGAATTCTCATGAGGTCTTTACAATAGGTGATATTCTCTGTGTTATTGAGATGGATATTAGATAGAGATGTCTAGATTCTGATTAGTTTTAGTTTTCCTTTTTAACACATCAAGTTCCACATCAGAAATAGTTTTGTTTTCATTTCTACACATCTGTGCAATTTGTTCCTCTTTTGCATGCCGTCACCTTAACCTCATCCGTGCACAGGAAACCATAGCTCTTTCTGAAGTAGGACATGAGTGCCTTACTAATATGAACTATTATATAACAAAACAAAATGCAAAATACATCAAATAACATCAATATGTAAATCTGACTGTTTATTTTGCATTTGAAACATAAAGGACAAGATTAAACAATGTAATTAAAGAATTTAGATGTAGATTACTATAGAGCCCACATTGGGCCAATCAGTGTAATTGTGTAAACATTGAATCTCTATTGCATCTCCCAAATTGGCAGCGTTGTCTTCATTTGTAATGTCTGGTAATAGAAAACATTGTCTCATATCAATTGGAGCAACCTTTTCACCTTCACTGATTTTTCTCATATCTCTCAGAGGGTAATTTGATAGCTCAAAAGCCAAGACTCATCAGTCTGTGTTAATAATTTGGTCTTTATTTTTTGTACAACAAAATACGAATAATTTGTGCTTCTTTTCATAAACCAAACAAACACAGGAACAGGCAAAAGTCAAATTAAAAATGTTTAGCTCACTAGCTATCCAGTAAATCACTGAAAGAGTCCAGTGAAGTATCATAGAAATGGCGTACCATTGGGAAGTAGGAGACAAAGAATAATATACATGTGAATAACAAAACAAGCAGATAATAGTAAAATATACAGTAGGCATATATAGAAGACACTAAAACCACAACATTTATTTCATCTTTTAAATTAAAGGTCAGAGAAAAAATATGAAAATGTTCAGAGGTTATGACATGGGCACTGTGGGTCATTTTAATATCCAGTACATTTGCTTTTCCTCATGTCAAGGCTGTTGTTGGCTGGGAGACTGTGTCCGTCCACCAAAACTCCCATACTCACCAGCATGTCCCTTGGAATGGGGCGTGAGTGGCGAGACACGTATACCTTAGCCAGTTGGGAGTTCATGGGGGAGGGCATGTACTCCATACAGGAAGAGCCACCCAGGCTAGGGGCACACACGACCTCCCACTTGTAGAACAACTGGCCATGCTGGAGGTTGCAGACATCCTCATTAACTCCAGCCGTCAGCTCCTTCTCACATTCTCCTAACAGGTCGTCGTTCCACTTGTCGTCCTCATCCCATACTTCCAATCTCAGCCTCTTATTGGTTGACAGATTCACTGGGCCCAAGTCATAGGACATTGCCCAGTGAGGGTTGTTGTTGTTGCCGATAACTGGTGTGCGTCCGATCATCTGACCTGCGAAAGACACCTTCACGTAGCCATCGGTGGCGGTGGTGTGGTCGCCCCACAGGCTGGCGCCCCTCTGAATGGTGATGACCACACGGGCCATGCCCTTGCGAGTGGGGCAACAGTCAGCGGTCACCCCAGGGTTGTTGTGGCAGCTGCAGGTGCAGGAGTCTCTCTGGTCACTTTTGACGCCTGTCTGGCAGGGTTGGGAGCAGTTCTTCCACAAAGCTTTCTCCAGGATGTAGTCACTGATGGCCTTGCGCAGTGTCTTGCGGCTAGGGTTGGTGGTAGGCAATAACTCATGGAGAGATTCCAGGGAATAGGAGACGATATCCGGGTAGAGCGGTAGGGACGTCAGCCATTCCTTGTAGGAGGAGGGATCTTTATCAGCTGAGAAGAGGAGCTCGGGCTCTGTGGTGTGGCCACCCATCACCTCGGTGAACCTGTGGGATGACAGAGGGTCGATACACATTGAGGGAGTGTATTTATGGATTAGGGAAGTATGAAGAAAAGAAAGAAGTAAATGAATGGTATGCGGCCGTGCCCCTTGTAGCCCTCTTGGTGAGAACCTGGTGCTTGTTCTGTGTGAGTGAGCAGCAGCCTAATTACCCACCGATCATTGAAGACATCGGAGAAGCTGGCCTTGTTTTCTGTCTTGGACTTGTCCTCCTGGCAGTGCTTGAACTCAGTCCTGAAGCTGCCTTTGTCACCCACGCTGGCAGATGCCTCCACATCCAGACACATCTTTACCTCCTCTGCACTGAGACCCTGCAAGCTGGCCTGGCACTGCCTGATACTGGTCACTGACTGAACCGTTCCACCAAGGCTCACCTACAACCACACAGGATGAGAGGGTAGAAATTGTTTCCAGAGGGATACCATGCCAGCAAACTGAACATATTTACCTAAAGTATATGGTACCTTTCTATTATCTTCATTATTGCTTGCCATGATGAAACTATGGATCAGTTTCAACTTGTTCATATGTTTTTCTTGCCATAAAGAACTGGTATTTAGAAAATTACACAAATCGATGGTGGAGCTAAACAAGCAATTGAAAATGATAACTTTGCAAGGCCAGGGTGCTCACCCAGTTATATCTACAATTATGACATTCGGTACATCGGTTGTCTGCACATTTGCCTCAATGACCCATTTAGTCCATCATTATGAATGCACTGGCAAAATGTTTATTCAATGTGGTTGACTGATGCATCTTGTCATAGACTGATGCCTCTTGTCTCTTGTCGCAAAATTACATCAATTACCACATTGATGTTGATCACCTATCTCTCTCACCTTGGTAATGTAATGGGTTCCAAAGTTATCAATTAGCTTGTAAAAACGTTGTTTGTTTTCTTGTACATATGTCTTGGGGAGATTCTTCACTGCTGTCTTGAATTCTCTGTGTAACCTTGGCTGGCTGGATACTCTATAGCTATTTGTTGAAGAAGAATAGAGAAGGAAGTTAATGCCTTAGCGAAACAAATGCTCATCAAAAAAAGGATCACAGATATGAACATTCAAAAAGACTGTATTTCTCAATCATTAAAGGAAACTGTGAGATGAGACAAAGATATAAGGGAAATATGAGTATCTGCTGTGTTGGCCATCTGATGTTTACCTGTAATATGTGCAGGACACACTGTGGCTTGTGAAACTGAACTTGTCACTCTTGGTTTTTTCCATGGAGTATTCAGCCAATTTGGAGTTGGTTCCAGCAAACATAGCCTTCCCAGCTATAGATTGTTTTTCTAACTCTAGATTGACCTGCCAATTATTCTCCACAGAAGAGCTGCTGGCACTGACCAGAGACTCACTGGAGCGATGGAGTTTACTTGACACTTTCATACTACACTTGTGATTTGGTCTCCAATCTACTACGGTCAATGGAAGCCTCTGTTTTTTCCCTTCCAGATAGGGATTTTTACAGAGGGTGCATGTTTTGTCTTTGTGTTTCCATATGTTCATGTCAATGACAAAGGCTCCTTTTCTTCTCATTTTGGTGATATCAAATCCTTCGCCTGCTAGGTTGGTTCCAGGAGCAAATTCTGCCTGTTTGCACTCATTTGCAGTGCCGATAGTGCATGATTGGCAACTGGGAGGAGGAAGGGAGAACATGAGTCCTGCCCAGAGGTACACGATCAATAGGGACATCCTAGATGAGGTGAGAAGTTGTTTAGAACGGGCAGCTGGAAATCATTGTTTCACACTGCATAAAAACATTTAGTGCATTAAAAAGTAATTGTTGTAATAAAATAAACAATTTTAGATAATAAATAAATCTTGCTGGTGCAATCTGAACATTTTCAGCTGAAAAAAATTCATCCATAGATTTTTTTTTGAATACAGCTCTGGAAAAAATTAAGAGACCACTGCAAAATTATCAGTTTCTCTGGTTTTACTATTCATAGGTATGGGTTTGAGTAAAATGAACACTTTTGTTTTATTCTATAAACTACTGACAACATTACTCCCAAATTCCAAATAAAAATATTGTCATTTATTGTATTTATTTGTGGAAAATAACAACTGGTCAAAATAACCAAAAAAGATGCATTGTTTTCAGACCTCAAATAATGCAAAGAAAACAAATTCATATTCATTTTTCAACAACAAAATATTAATGTTTTAACTTAGGAAGAGTTCAGAAATCAATATTTTGTGGAATAACCCTGATTTTTAATCACAGCTTTCATGCGTCTTGGCATGCTCTCCACCAGTCTGTCACATTGCTTTTGGATGACTTTCTGCCACTCCTGTCACAAAAATTCAAGTAGCTCGGCTTTGTTTCATGGCTTGTGACCATCCATCTTCCTTTTGATCAAATTCCAGAGGTTTTCAATGGGGTTCAGGTCTGGAGATTGGGCTGACCATGACAGGGTCTTGATTTGGTGGTCCTCCATCCACACCTTGATTGACCTGGCTGTGTGGCATGGAGCTCTGTCCTGCTGGAAAGACCAATTCTCAGAGTTGGGGAACATTGTCAGAGCAGAAGGAAGCAGGTGTTCTTCCAGGATAACCTTGTACTTGGATTGATTCATGTGTCCTTCACAAAGACAAATCTGTCCGATTCCAGCCTTGCTGAAGCATCCCCAGATCATCACCGATCCTCCACCAAATTTCACAGTGGGTGCGAGACACTGGCTTGTAGGCCTCTCCAGGTCTCCGTCTAACCATTAGATGACCAGGTGTTGAGCAAAGCTGAAAATTTGACTCGTCAGAGAAGATGACCTTACTCCATTCCTCTATGGTCCAATCCTTATGGTCTTTTGCAAACTTCAGCCTGGCTCTTCTTTGCTTCTCATTGATGAAGGGCTTTTTTCTAGCTTTGCACGACTTCAGCCCTGCCCCTAGGAGCCTGTTTCAAACCGTCTTCGCCATGCACTTCACCCCAGCTGCTGTTTGCCATTCTTTTTGTAGGTCACTTGATGTCATCCTACGGTTGTTGAGTGACATTCGAATGAGTTGACGGTCATCTCGGTCAGTGGACAGTCGTTTTCGCCCTCTGCCAGTCTGTAGCATTGTTGTCCCCAATGTTTGTTGCTTGACCTTGCTCTTATGAACTGCCGTCTTTGAAATTTTCAGGATGGAAGCAACCTGACGCTCACCGTATCCCTCTGCCAGTAAAGCCAGAATAGAACCCTTCTTTTCCTCACTCAGCTTTTCTATTCAATTCTTTTGTCATGCTGAATAGTTATTTTTTTATTCAAATTACCTTTGAGGTACTACTTGCAATGTTTTTGCCATCCAGCTGGTCCTATTTCAAGAGGATAGTGATGACCACAGCAGAGGTTTTTATACTTTTCCTCGTTAAATTAGATTTGGTTCAGGTAATCACCTAATCAGTACCTCATTAAGCAAAATGAGGTGTGCCTGTGTTGGAATTTAACAGACACTGGAATGGAATGGCTGCCATTTTATGTAGAGATGCTGATTTAAGAAAAATTAGGAGTGGTCTCTTCATTTTTTCCAGAGCTGTATATCTGACACAAAATATGAGTGTTCAAGTTGTTAGTGGACACTAATCCAACACTTTTCAGCCTGTTAAAATGGTGAAAAAATGTAAAATGTAATTTGCAGCATAAGCTAAACCACATTGTTCAATATATCTATATTGACCCTGGTGTGTTGTCCCTCTATCTGTGTGTTTTGTTGTTCTCTGATCTTTGTTTTACTGTTAGTTTGGTCCTGTAATTTTTGGGTTTATATAAAATTTTACTTTTGTTCAGGTATTTAGAAATTAGCCTGATTTTGTGGATTGACGCTGTTCCATTTGATGGATGTCATTGATGATGTTAGATCTAGGACACTTTTTGTATATACTTTTTAATTTAAGGAATGTGTACATCATCCATACATCAAAACATTTATGAGTATTGGGTTCTAATTAAAACAAAGTGATTTTAGGAGTTATACTCAAATTTGAAAGTGTATTTGTAGGTATTAATTTAACTAAACACAACTTATTTGAGGGAAAGCAAAGGGAAAACAAAATGTTGTTTTATTATTAATGTTTCAGCAGTTCACTGGTGTTCACTGGTGTGCTGTATAAAAGCACTGGGTGTGCTTTTATACATATGCATATAAATTAGACACGTTTAATCATATGATAAATTTATTTAATGTACATAAACAACACAATAGTATGTACCGTCCACCACAGTATTACGATGTAATATATGCAAGTAAATTCAATTTGACCACACACTGGCACCATAGTGGCTACATATCTGTATCAATCAGTGTGATATATATTTGGCACACATTATTGGGGTTATAAACCTAACTAATGAATGGACTATTGCTGAATTTGGCCACATGTGGGCACAACTGGACTAGAAGTGTCATTCATACTTCATCTGGATAATTCTAAGAATACCTGATGCATATTGATCTCTCAGCACACCAGTGGTGCAATGATGCCAAAATTAGCTTAATGCTGAAACATGCTCAATGCTGCTCGCAGATTTAATATTTTAACAAAACATGTAACTGTTTTTATACCATTTTTATATATAGTATGTACAGTATATTACAATGTATGGCCGCTTTTTCACCAATTTCAGTATGGCAGTTGTTAGCCAATAAAATAAAAAAATGCAGTAGGTTTGTGTTTCATAGGGTATTGTGTTGTAAATTATCGTCCTTACGAATCATATATGCTGACGCAGCAGTAGTAGGCTGGAAATGCTAGGAAATGCTTTTCCCTTTTTTTCATAACCGGCAGGTTGTACACAGGATAGTGTCATTGGCATAAAGGGGGGTGAGGGAGTTAACAGAAGAGAGCATAATAAATACAGACAATAGGATTAGTCTAACAATCACACCTGAACAGATTGTTGCACAGACACCGCCAGAGTTATAGACTGTAAGGCTTCAGATTTGACACATTGTACATGATCAGAGGGATCATTTTCAAATAAGACTAGACAGTCCTCTGAAATTCCTATATTACTGAGTCTGTAAATCAGGATAAAATAGTTATTTGAATGAAAGGCTTTAGACAGATAAATAAAACATTACAAAACCTGCTTTTTGTATGAAGCAGATATGGACCAGTCAGAGGCCATAGCCACAACTAAGACTGAGTTGGGGTGCCAAATCAGTCCTTCTATTTGGGAAAAGAGGTCTGACATGTTGGAAGGGGCCATAGGGGCTCCCAAACTAATGAAGAAACTTGGTGAACCATGGCCTTACCAGATTTAGAAGATGTGGGATCAAAGGCAGTGGGGGGAACATTTCTGGACACACTGAGTGTTCAGGCTAAGATTACACTCTAAACCTATGAGGGAAACCCACATTTTGCAATGGATTGTCTCTTTTGAGGAAAACTGATCTTCCTCAAATTTAGAACAAATCTGAAACACCTGGGGGTTTGCCCTGCACAACTTGCTAAGCTGTTCGTTTCATATCACGCTGCTCACGGAACCAGGAATTATTCACTTACACATACAAGTTGGAGGTTAGGGCACTTTCCTGCTAACAACCACAAGCACCACAACTGACCAACCTATCACCAATGAAATAAAACAGCCCTGTCTGACCTTCTATCTGGCCAACTGTGAACCAAAGTTTTACCATCTTTGTACATGGTTTGAAGTGGTTGTTACTCATATTTGTTTCCTGTGAGACACAACAGTATACAGGAAGTCAGTATCACTTTCAGAAAAAATAAAATAAATCTAAGAACTCAACTCAAAACATTTGTAATGAATTGACATCTTTGCTGAGGTTTTATTTGCACAATTTTACAACTAATTTGGGAATATAAATGAAAACCTCACCTATAGAGATGAATAGATAGCGATTACTGTAGCTTTTTATCCTGTGTTAGTGGACAAAGAGCAAAACCTAACCCTCATATTGCCTGGCGAATCAAATAAAATATTCAGCTATACTGCTGTTCCCTACATACTGAATCTCCTTCATTGCAATCTGTTGGGTGACTTAAAAATTTTCATTTGTACAAAAACACAAATGACACCTAATGTCTGTATTATTCCATGTGTGTTTTGTCTGTAAAATCAAAAAAGGTTAAAATAAATCTGCAATAAATATACATAAATCCATCACATGTGTTCTTTTAAAGCGATGGCTGCTACATTTCTAATCAATACTTACAGGGTTTGTTTTGTCCTTGGGGCTATCTTACAATTAGAGCACTGATATGGTTATCTTTCTTCCTATGTGCACCTTCTGATAACATGTTAGTTAAAGCCTGACATAATGAAACTGTTCCCACAATCAGAGCAGTGACTAAGCTTCTCTCCTTTGATTTCTGTGCGGTCTCTGATTTTATATTGTTTGATGTTGTACAGAATTAACAACAGAGTATATGTAAATTATATTCTGTGGACATTTTTGCACCAATTCAGTCAGAGAGATGAAATCACTAGTATGTGTTTGATGGTAATGGTTGAGGTTACCGATTTGAGATAACCACCCCCACAACAAGAACATTGATTGCGTGTTTACTGATTACAACTGATTTACTATAATGATTTACATGTCATAAATACTAAGATCAGATAATGAAATTTACAACTTTTCGCAATCAGAACAGAAAGAACAAGGTCAAGCAACAGACATTGGGGACAACAAAGCTACAGACTGGCAGAGGGCGAAAACGACTGTCCACTGACCGAGATGACCGTCAACTCATTCGAATGTCACTCAACAACCGTAGGATGACATCAAGTGACCTACAAAAAGAATGACAAACAGCAGCTGGGGTGAAGTGCATGGCGAGGACGGTTAGAAAACAGGCTCCTAGGGGCAGGGCTGAAGTCGTGCAAAGCTAGAAAAAAGCCCTTCATCAATGAGAAGCAAAGAAGAGCCAGGCTGAAGTTTGCAAAAGACCATAAGGATTGGACCATAGAGGAATGGAGTAAGGTCATCTTCTCTGACGAGTCAAATTTTCAGCTTTGCCCAACACCTGGTCGTCTAATGGTTAGACAGAGACCTGGAGAGGCCTACAAGCACAGTGTCTCGCACCCACTGTGAAATTTGGTGGAGGATCGGTGATGATCTGGGGATGCTTCAGCAAGGCTGGAATCGGGCATATTTGTCTTTGTGAAGGACGCATGAATCAAGCCAAGCACAAGGTTATCCTGGAAGAACACCTGTTTCCTTCTGCTCTGACAATGTTCCCCAACTCTGAGAATTGGTCTTTCCAGCAGGACAGAGCTCCATGCCACACAGCCAGGTCAATCAAGGTGTGGATGGAGGACCACCAAATCAAGACC
This sequence comes from Esox masquinongy, assembly GCA_016801175.1. Taxonomy (NCBI): domain Eukaryota; kingdom Metazoa; phylum Chordata; class Actinopteri; order Esociformes; family Esocidae; genus Esox; species Esox masquinongy. The sequence goes on along the minus strand of JACXGI010000790.1, from coordinate 97,121 downwards.
CTGTCATGGCCAGCCCAATCTCCAGACCTGAACCCCATTGAAAACCTCTGGAATTTGATCAAAAGGAAGATGGATGTCACAAGCCATGAATCAAAGCCGAGCTCCTTGAATTTTTGTGCCAGGAGTGGCATAAAGTCACCCAACAGCAATGTGACAGACTGGTGGAGAGCATGCCAAGACGCATGAAAGCTGTGATTAAAAGTCAGGGTTATTCCACTAGATATTGATTTCTGAACTCTTCCTAAGTTAAAAGATTAGTATTTTGTTGAAATACTTATTTTGTTGAAAAATGAATATGAAATTGTTTTCTTTCAAATAAATACTGTAAATGACAATATTTTTATTTGGAATTTGGGTGTAATGTTGTCAGTAGTTTATAGCAGAGGCGTCGCTAGGATCACAATACATTCAGGGCTTAGCCGCCGCCCCGCACCACCCCCCCCGGGACAGAGACTACAGGGCTTTGAATGTACATGAGGAAAATTTTGATGTACATGCTAGCGGCCTACACATCTACATTGTCATAATGCGTGATCAAATTGATAGATAGATGAATAGATCAGGGGCTGTTTTTTATTATTTATTTTTTTGGTCAATTTGAGATCCAGGGCTATTCATAAAATATCTGGGGCTATAGCCAAACACACCTATGAACCAGAGAAATTGATAATTTTGCAGTGGTCTCTTAATTTTTTCCAGAGCTGTATTGCCTAGTTATTGCCTGTACGTGTGGTTGACAATAGGAAAAGATGGTACGCTATTTCATTAAGTTTGATAATAATGGTCTGCATTTTAAACCCTTAGAAACAATAACCTTGTCTCTTTGTCTCTTCCTTTCTGGAAACAGGCTGAAAGGCACACGTGAATTTTGGAATTCACATGCATGCATGGGGCATGGTGTAATTCATGACATAACTGCGATATGCAGACAGACTGACATCAGATAAACAACAAATAGAAAAATTCTAAAAAATGGAAACAATTGTACCACAACCTAAATGGGCAGTTGGTTGCTGGGGCATGTGATTGGGCACAGGAAGACTCAATCACATGCCCCAGATCTATGTACGTGCCTGTGGAGTCACCATACCCTAGTTTACATTGTGAGAGATTCAACCACAAGTCTCACAAAATGCTGTCATATACAACAATAAATGTATAACTAAATTAACTTATTTACACAATTTTGACCTATTTATTGTTCATAAAGATGGCACTTAGTTGATTTTCAAGAAGTGTTTTTGATGCAGTTACCTTTTAAACATTCCTTCAAGAACGATTTAACTAATAGAAGGTGCAAATATAAAGCATTAACTAACAATGGTTCCATGAAGAAAAATATTCCCAATTGATTTGGTTATTATGGAGTTCTGGTTAAATCTCCATCAGCATCTTCACCCTGCATCTTAGCCGAGGGCTAAAAGACTCCTGAGCGCTGGGCTAAGGGAGATTTTAGCCCAGGGCTAAGCAAATGTTCACACTTGCACATTTTGAAGTGGGCTACCACCACTCGTAGCCCAGGGCTAGCTGGCCCTGCCCTGGATTAGGGTTAGCACCAACCTTTCAGGGCAAAACCCAGAAATATGGTGACAAAATAACTAGTGTGAAATAGGGTCAAGAACTAAATATTTTGTTGTCCAATGTCAAAAGCTGCACTGTAGCTTTAGAAGTAAATCTAGCTTTTGAAGAAAATCTAGGAAACATGTCGAAAGGTTCACATTCTCAGACTCATGTTTATATTTTCACATCACAGTTTTTCTCTTTCTTTGTGTAGTTTTTACAGAGTTGTCTAAGGAAATGCCATCAGGGTGGACATCTTGATTAAACAATGTCAGAATGTAATTTATTGAATCATAGGAGTATAGCATTGATCGTGTAGACATGACGGAGATAACATACCATTTGTAGCTTGTAAGAGGTACAATGTAATATTTTCTCGTTTTGTATTTGTGCGTTAACCCAGGGTTTAGGAATACAACTGTTAAACCTTAGCCTATGGTTTAATCTTATAACAGTATTAACAAACTCTTATGTGCCCACAAGCTAAGCTTGCCCAGGGGTAATAACAATGCAGTGAGCAAAGGTCTCATAAGAATTCTCTAAATTACATCTGCAATGGAAAGGACTCATGCCCCTCAACCAGGAAATAAATAATGTGATATAATTAAAACATGTAAATCTATTCAATGTTGTCATGTCTCTTCCCACATGTCATTTACCCTTCTCAAATTCAACTCTCTTATTGACTGTACAGTTTTGTTGGCACATTTTTGTTTCATCCAATCTCTGTCATTCGGTCACAGAAAGTTAATGTGTAATTGCAACTGTCTGTCAAAATAATCAAATTATTTGTATATTTAGCTAGTATAAATGTTTAGCATTAAAACTCACCTTTGACTGCTGTGTCCACTGGATGTGAGAGTGAGAGGCTTGGGCAATCTACGTTTAAGTCGTTTGTGATGTAGAAAAGGGTGTATTCATACTGAATAAGCCAGTGACTAATTCGAGAGTGGAGGTGGTCGTGGTCTTTGTGTAGATGCTTTAACAATGTCTGAGAAACTGAGATGTTGTGGTTTCAGAGAGCGAGAACATAGGGGTTGGAGTCTGGTGTACTGTTCAGTGGAAAAATACAACAGCGTTCTCTCAATCAAATGACTTACGTAGCTGTCTAACCAATTTCTTTGTAATTTGTCTGAAATTGTGTGGCTTGAGAACCTGATGTAGGAAACCCTGGGTAATAACAAAAAGGATTTTACATTCAATTATATCCCTTCAAGTTTTATTAAACAAGCTACATGTATGTGCTGAAATGACCAAAAATAAAAAGGTTGTCACGGTAAAAGTCATATTGTGAGTAGCTTGCATGGGATAATTGACTGAGAAACAATGTTAAGCAGCCCACTCAGTTGCACCAGAGAAGTGGTGGTCTGTGTATGGACCTAAATAAATGCACTTCTTTACTATGTAAGTCGCTAATTTCCAAATGTAGTCAAATGTAAAGCATGTGTGACGGAGATTTCACATCCATATTACAGCCATCTTATTGTTAGTCAACATCTGAAATGTTGAGACTGGGAGACTTATTCTGTCATTCAAGTCTAGATACCATACGAAATGCTGTACGGTACGAAATACAAAAAAATGTAGAAACCAGATTTTGGATTAATATAAACATCCATTGTTGGTATTTTTATATTAGGCCTTAAGCTTCCACTTCATTTAAAATATAATTTCCTCTTCCAGAAATAATGTATTTGTCTATGTTATCAGGCAAGTGTGCATTTTAGTAAAAAGCATTATCACCTGTAGACAAAATTAGACTTAATATTGGCAAATAATAAATAGATAGAAGCAGTATGGTTTCCCACTTGCAAATCACTTTTACTAATCATTAGGTAGATTACAAAAAGAAAAATCTGAAAATGATCATTGTTGCTTGTGAATTATATTGTAGTGCTCATACATGAATCAAATCTCATGAGTTGTAGAGACCTTGAGGATTTTTTATTTGTTGTTCTAAATATTGTTAATTAAAACACAAATAAAAACAGAAAATACATTATTCAGATATTGGGGGTGTGCCCCTTTAATAAGCATATATAAAGAATAAGTGCATCCAAAAACAAAGTACAGACATAACACAATTACATTTGATATAATGTACAGATGGGTAACAAGTTACAGGAAAAACATGAATAAACATGTGGAGGAACATAACAAATGCAGATGCTTCCAAACGGGGGTACTGTATGATACAATTAAGCAATAATGTCCTATCATGCTCTATGCCATGTAAAAAAATTTTTAGCAGGTCCGGTTGACCTTGATTTTGGATCAAGATGACCAGAGGAAAGGATCGAAGTGACTTTAAAATAGAATTTATTGTTGGGTTTCTTCCAGGATGACAACAACCCCATTCCCAGGGCTCAAGGGTTCACCGAATGGTTTGATGTGTATGAAAATTATATGAATCATATGGTATGGCCTTCAAAGTCTCCAGATCTCAACCCAATTGAACATATATGGTAGATTTTGGACCAAGGTGTTAGACAGTGCTCTCCACCACCATCAGCAAAACATCAAATGAAGGGAGTATCTTCTACCTGGAACAATGGTGTTCTATCCCTCCAGCAGAGTTCCAGAGACTTGTTGAATCTATGCCAAGGCACATTGAAGCTGTTTTGGTGGCTTGTCGTTGCCCTCCACCTTACTGAGACAATTTATGTTTTTTTTCTTTAATTTGTCATCCGCCTGTATGTATACCTTGAACACGCAACAAAGTCACCACAGTGGAAGAGCATGTATTAGGTGTTATTTAGAAATTAATAAAGGTGTAAAAGTCTCCAAATAAGAGAGGAAGTAACTTAACAGTTCAGTAAGACAATTTAGCTGAATCATTTTTCCTATTTTGTTGCCTTACAGTGGATATAAAAAGTCTACACACCCCTGTTAAAATGCCAGGTTCTTGTGATGTAAGAGAATGAGACAAAGATAAATCATGTCAGAACTTTTTACACCTTTAATGTGACCTATAATGTGAAAAATTCAATTGAAAAACAAACTGAAATCTTTGAGGGGGAAAAATAGAAAATAAAAAACTCACAATAACCTGATTGCATAAGTGTGCACACCCTTAAAATAATACTTTGTTGAAACACCTTTTGATTTTATTACAGCACTCAGTCTTTTTGGGTAGGAGTCTATTAGCATGGCACACCTTGACGAGGCAATATTTGCCCACTCTTCTTTGCAAAAGCACTCCAAATCTGTCAGATTGCGAGGACATCTCCTGTGCACAGCCCTCTTCAGATCACCCCACAGGTGTTCAATTGGATTCAGGTCTGGACTCTGGCTGGGCCATTCCAAAACGTTAATCTTCTTCTGGTGAAGCCATGCTTTTGTGGATTTGGATGTGTGCTTTGGGTCATGGTTGTGCTGAAAATTGAACTTCCTCTTTATCTTCAGCTTTCTAACGGACGCCTGAAGGTTTTGTGCCAAAATTGCCTGGTATTTGGAACTGTTCATAATTCCCTCCACCCTGACTAAGGCCCCGGTTCCAGCTGAAGAAAAACAGCCCCAAAGCATGATGCTGCCACCACCATGCTTCACTGTGGGTATGGTGTTCTTTGGGTGATGTGCAGTGTTGTTTTTGTGACAAAAATACCTTTTGGAATTATGGCCAAAAAGTTCAACCTTGGTTTCATCAGACCATAACACATTTTCCCACATGCTTTTGGGGGACTTGATGTTTGTTTTTGCAAACTTTAGCTGGGCTTGGATGTTTTTCTTTGTAAGAAAAGGCTTCCGTCTTGCCACCCTACCCCATAGCCCATTCATATGAAGAATATGGGAGATTGTTGTCACATGTAGCACACAGCCAGTACTTGCCAGAAATTCCTGCAGTTCCTTTAATGTTGCTGTAGGCCTCTTGGAAGCCTCCCTGACCAGTTTTCTTCTCGTCTTTT
>JACXGI010000790.1:0-91556 GCA_016801175.1 Esox masquinongy | reverse complement strand
CTTCCATGATATATCTAATGCTTTGGAAATTCTTTTGTACCCTTCTCCTGACTGATATCTTTCAACAATGAGATCCCTCTGATGCTTTGGAAGCATTCTGCAGACCATGGCTTTTGCTCTGAGATGCAACTAAGAAAATGTCGGGAAAATCCTACTAGAACAGCTGAACTTTATTTGTGATTAATCAGAGTCACTTTAAATGATGGCAGGTGTGTAATGACTTCTATTTAACATGAGTTTAAATGTGATTGGTTAATTCTGAACACAGCCACATCCCCAGTTATAAGAGGGTGTGCACACTTATGCAACCAGGTTATTGTGAGTTTTTTTTTTCATTTTTCCCCTTTGAAGATTTCAGTTTGTTTTTCAATTGAATTGTTCACATTATAGGTCACATTAAAAGTGGAAAAAGTTCTGACATGATTTATCTTTGTCTCATTCTTTTACATCACAAAAACCTGGCATTTTAACAGGGTTGTGTAGACTTTATATCCACTGTACAACCTAGAGTTAAAACAGTTTTTTGAGGGTTTGTATCATTTGATTTACACGACATGCCTACCACTTTGAAAATGCAAAATATTTTTGTCTTGTGAATCGAACAAGAAATAAGACAAAAAAACAGAAAACTTGAGTGTGCATAGCCATTCACCCCCACCCCCCAAAGTCAATACTTCGTAGAACCACCTTTTGCTGCAATTACAGCTACAAGTCTCTTGGGGTTATGTCTCTATAAGCTTGACAAATGCATACTTGAGTATGCATACTTGAGTATGCATAGCCATTCACCCCCCCCCACCCCCCCCCAAAGTCAATACTTCGTAGAACCACCTTTTGCTGCAATTACAGCAGCAAGTCTCTTGGGGTTATGTCTCTATAAACTTGACAAATCTAGTCACTGGGATTTTTGCCCATTCTTCAAGGCAAAACTGCTCCAGCTCCATCAAGTTGTATGGGTTCCGCTGGTTGGTTTGAGGTCTGGGCTTTGACTAGGACATTTAAATGTTTCCCCTTAAACCACTCGAGTGTTGCTTTAGTAGTATGCTTAAGGTAATTGTCCTACTGGAAGGTGAACCTCTGTCCCAGTATTAAATCTCTGGAAGACTGAAACAGGTTTCTTTCAAGAATTTCCCTCTATTTAGCACCAACCATTATTCCTTCAATTCTGACCAGTTTCCCAGTCCCTGCCAATGAAAAACATCCCCACAGCATGACGCTGCCACCACCATGCTTCACTGTGGGGGTGGTGTTTTCTGGGTGAAGAGAGGTGTTGGTTTTGCGCCAGAAATAGTGTTTTCTTTGATGGCCAAAAAGCTAAATTTTTGTCTCATCTGACCAGAGTACCTTCTTCCATATGTTTGGGGAGTCCCCCACATGCCTTTTGGCGAACACCAAATGTGTTTGCTTATTTTTTTCTTTAAGCAATGGCTTTTTTCTGACCACTCTTCCATATAGCCCAGCTCTGTGGAGTGTACGGCTTAAAGTGGTCCTATGGACAGATACTCCAATCTCCGCACTGGAGCTTTGCAGCTCCTTCAGGGTTTTCTTTAGTCTCTTTGTTGCCTCTTTGATTTATGCCCTCCTTGCCTGGTCTGTGAGTTTTGGTGGGCGGCCCTCTCTTGGTAATTTTATTGTGGTGCCATATTCTTTAAATTTTTTATAATGGATTTACTGGTGCTCTGTGGAATGTTCAAAGTTTCTAATATTTTCTATAACCCAACCCTGATCTGTACTTCTACGCAACTTTTCTCTGACCTATTTGTTGAGCTCCTTGGTCTTCATGGTTGCTTGGTGGTTCCCCTTACTTAGTGGTGTTGCAGACTCTGGGACCTTTCAGAACAGGTTTATTTGTACTGAGCATTTGTACATTTAGCAGACGCTTATCCAGATCGACTTACAATAAGTGCATTCCTCTTAAGGTGTCTTGGAAAACCAAAATTTGACAATCATAATAAAAACTTTCCTTCATCAAAGCCATTAGTTGGCAAAGTCAGTGCCAGAGAAATGAAAGTTAAGTAAAAAAAAATTCTGGTGGTGGGGGTGGGGGGATACAGTTAATTAAGATACTCATCAAAGAGATAGGTTTTCAGCCACTTTCGGAAGATTGGTAGGGACTCTGCTGTCCTGGCTTCAAGGGAAGTTTGTTCCACCATTGAGGTACCAAAACAAAGAAAAGTTTTGCCTTGGCTGAGTGGGACATGCCCACCTGTGAGGGTTAAGTGGCCAAAAGACATGAAGTGGTAGAAAAAGTGCACGGAAAGGGTTGTAGGGTTTAAGCGTAGTCTGCAGGTACGGAGGGGCATTTCCCTTTGCTGCACCATAGGTAAGCACCATGGTCTTCTTGTGGATGCGAGCTTCTACTGGAGGCCAATGGAGCTTGTGGAGGAAAGGGTTGACATGGGTGAATTTGGGAAGGTTGAACACAAGACAGGCTGAAGCGTTCTGGATAAGTTGCAGGAGCTTGATGGCACAAGCGGGGAGCCCAGCCAACAGTATGTTGCAATAGTCCAGACAAGAGATGACAAGGGACTGGGTCAGAACCTAAGACGCTTTCTGTGTAAGGTAGAGTCATATTTTGTGGATGTTGTACAGCATCAATCTAAAAGATTGAATCACTGTTTTGATGTTTGCAGAGGATGACAGGTTCTTGTTGAGTTTCACGCCAAGGTTCTTTGCGCTCTGTGAGGGGACCACCGTGGAGTTGTGTATCAAGTGTGATACACAGACATTGGAGCGGGCGGGCCTTCACAGCTCCATCTTATCAAGGTTAAGCTTGAGGTGGTGTGCTGACATCCAAGCTGAGATGTCTGCCAGGCATGCAGATATGCGTGTTGCAACCTAGAAATCAGAAGGTGGAAATGAGAAGAATAGTTAAGTGTGATTGGTGAGAGTCCAGAAGATTGTTCTGGGACAGCTAAGAGTGTTGGTTAGAAACAGCACGCTCAATCGTTATAGAAAGAAAAGGAAGAAGGGATACCGTCGGTAGTTTTGGACATCAGAGGGATAAAGAGTTGGTTTCTTGAGGAGGGGGGCGACATGAGCTTACTTGAAGTCAGAGGGAACACAGCCAGTGGACAGGGAGGAGTTGATGAGGAAAGTAAGGTAAGGTAAAAGGTCTATAGAAATGGTCTGGAGAAGAGGGGAAGGGATAGGGTCAAGAGGACAGGTTGTCGGACCCCCAGACATCAATAGACACAGAACTTTGTGTGAAGAGAGGGGAGAGAGTGAGGTCAAGGGATAAGGTAGTTCAGTGACAGTGGGGCCAGAAGCCTGAGCAGGTTGAGTGAAAGAGGAGCGAATCTTGTCCGTCTTCATTTCGAAATAGTTGGCAAGGTCGTCTACTGATAGGGAAGGAGGTGGACGAGGGGGAGGATTTAGGAGAGAGGAAAAGGTGGCAAAGAGTTTCCTAGGGTGAGAGGAAGATGCTTGAAATTTAGAGTGATAGAAATTGGCTTTAGCAGCAGAAACAGAGGAAGAGAAGGTAGAGTGAAGCGAATGAAAGGATAAGTCTTCTGTAAGTTTTGTTTTCTTCCAGTTTCGCTCTGCAGCCCGCATCCCTGTTCTGTTAGCTCCCAGTGAGTCAGTCAGCCATGGAATGGGACGGGAAAGCCGGACTGGCTGAGAGGACAAGGGACAGAGGTAGTTGAAGGAGGTGGAAAGCGAGGAGAGTAGGGTTGAGGAGGCAGACTCAGGAGACAAGAGGGAAAAGGAGTTGGTAGAAGGGAGAGATGATAAAATAGAAGAGGAGAGAGGAGAGAGCATTACTATCTGGGAAGGAGTTGAGTTAGCAGTGTTAGAAGACAGAGGGAGAGAGAATGAGACAATGTAGTGATCAGAGACTTGGAGTGGTGTTGCAGTAAGATCAGCTGGGTTACAACATCTTGTGAGGATAAGATCAAGTGCATTGCTCATGGGACTGAGATCATGTGACAGATCATGTAACGCTTAGATTGCACACAGGTGGACTTTACTTAACTAATTATGTGATGTCGGAAGGTAATGGGTTGCACCAGATCTTATTTAGTGGCTTCATTGCAAAGGTGGTGAATACATAAACATGCACCACTTTTCTATTTTTTAGAATTTTTTGAAGCAAGTTATTTTTTCATTACACTTCACCGATTTGGACTATTTTGTGTATGTACATTACATGAAATCCAAATAAAAATCTATTTAATTACAGGTTGTAATGCAACAAAATAGGGAAAACTCCAAGTGGGATGAATAGTTTTGCAAGGTACTGTAACTTGTAGGGTAGTCATTCCTCTCAGAACCTCTGCAACTCCCAAGATAATCAGCTGGAGGTCCATCGGAACTCTTTTACTAACTGCATTAAGAAAGCACCCCGCAATTACTCGTAAGACATTGTTTGTGACGTTTGCCTGCACAGAAATTATGTGATATGCAAAAACCCACTTATACTATGCATTTTCAGTGAAACCTTCCAGTTAGTCCCATGGTTGGCAAAAGCAAGTAGACTGGCTTATACCGCAAATCTTAGAACAGGTAAGTGCAACACAACGCATAATATATTGGTAATATACCACAACTAAGCGCTAAGCTGTGTGCTGTGTCTAGGCACTACTCAATGCACTGTGCATATGAACAAACCCCAAAGATGCCTTTTACCTATTATAAACTAGTAATGTTATATGATGTCATACCCATGGTATACATTCTCATGTACCACAGCTATCAGCCAATCAGTAAAAGATAATAAACCGGGCAGTTTTAATCCTTAATCCTTATTGGCTGATAGCCATGCTATATGTAAGAAATAAGGCACAAGGTGTTGTGGTAAATGGCCAATGTACAACAGTGAAGAGCCCAAGGCATTACAATGCCTTGTCTTATTGCGTTTATAAACCAGGCAGTTAGAGCAGTAAAAAGTAATGTGATGTCATATTTCAATTTGCAATGCGTCGTGCCTAAGAAAGCTCTTAGTCTTGGTATATTGGCCATATACCACAACCCCTCCTCCGTGCCTTATTGCATACTTATACTGTATAATATTTACTCCCTGAGGGAAGGAACATATTGCACCCAGTGACAAATGAAAGGGAACTGTGATTACTACATCCACTTGAAAATGACAAACTAAGATGTTTTCATTTTTGTCAAAAACAACTTTATATCAAAGAAGCACCTTTAGCTGGCCCGCCAATTATAACAGACACAACTTGACAACCGCTGATATAATGTCACTGTGTGGGACTGTGGGTCAGTTAACTTTGTCCGAGTAGGTGCCCTAATTCTAGTTTGTGAGCTAGGCAGATTCTTTACCTGGGAAGGTCTCCCACTCAGAAGTAAGAGATGGGAATGTCTCCCCACTGGAAACCTGAGGTAGAGGAGCGGGGGAATCGATCAAATAGCGTACCTCTAACTTTGTACAGTAGGCCTACTAATGCAATTAGTAAAATCAGTCACACTACGAAATGCTGCTAAATGAACCACAATTCATTCATAATACTATAAATATATAGTTTCACAGACATATTGCTGCATTTTTTTCTGGTTTGTGCGAAACTGTTAAGAATAACATAACACCAGTCGGCATACCACCAAGGTGAATTGGTTTAATCTTGACTCTTGGTTGACAGTGCTGGGGGATGGTAATGAATTGAGGCTCGAGTGCCAAATCAACACAAATGGATAAGAAAAGGTCTAAGCCAATCAGGTGCCTAGTTTAGGAAAAAATAGAAAAGGAAAAACTCGCAGAAGATAAATGTGTGCAGCCATGTCATCTCATTATGAGTATAATGTTATGCATGTAATGAAATAGGCTAGTATAACACTAATGTTCATTAGCCTATGTTGCTTGCTACGCTATTACACATAGGGCCATATTCCTTACCATATTCCGTTTCCTGTCCAATTAGCTTACATAACATTGGATATAATTTCACACAGTTTTATCATGATAATGTGTGTAGCCTGCAGCAAAATGATTACAACCTACCTAGCACATTATTGACTTGGTTAACTTTCATTTAGGTGACATCACAAAGGTTTTCTGTAACTGTATTGAGTAGGTCCTGAGCTCATTAAGAGGAATTTCCAATACTGTAGGCTATCTTAAAATGTCTATGTTAGGCTGATACTTTGTATCTTTTGTCATTCTTAGAATTAGCCAAGGATGTTGTATGGTTCATATGGTTTCTATTATGAAAGTTTGATAAATTGTGCGTAATGACATGTATATTTAATTGTGCAACAAATATATTTAGGTTGTCAGACTCCCATACTGTATTTCAATGCAAATTCAGGGGCACTTCTGAAAGATTTCGGAGCACCCTCTGGCACTGGCCAGGATGAAGAGCCATCTAGGCTTTGTGCATTTTAGTTTTATTTATGTGTTATTTGTTAGCAGTTGGGTAATAGTGTAATTCTCATTTTTATTTGTATTTTACATATATTACAATTTCTATTTGTCTTTGTTACTTCTTTTTGATATTTATGAGTCTTATTTTTGTCTATATTTATATTTATATGGGGAGGGGTGGGGCGCTGAACGGGGGTTCGCCCAGGGAGCCATACAACCTAGAACCGCCACTGGGTAATAGCGGCTTGGCTTTTTCAGTGTTATCGAGGATTTCTAATGGTGAAGCAATTTCTGTCTATCTTCACACTAACTCCTCATGGTGTGCACCGTGCACATATTTTTCTCTACCTGTTGGTTTTTGAAAGCACTTCAACAGAATTTGGGTATTTTACATGGAATAGTTAACTATGCTACAATGAGGGTTGGCTGATTTTGCTGTTGATATTACTTTTCTTGTTGGCTAAGGAAAATTAAACGTGAGCAACAACTTTTTGTTAAATAATGAAATATGTGTATATGTCCGAAAGCGCAGCATCTCAGATGCGCTTTTCTCCGTTATGCTTGCCCATCATAATGATTCTTATAAACACACCCATGAACACAATTCTGCACTCTAATTGGTTTAGTAATGGCGTGTTCATGTTATAGGCTTTCCTATTGGTGAACGTAGAGCGAACTGTGAGGACTCATGAATGGTTGATTGACATGACACCGGCTACCCCACCCTTGTTGACACTACAGCCAACCTCAATGCTTTACCCACTCAAGGACCTTGACTCAAGTAGACTGCCAAGCCAGTTATGTGGAAGTAATTGAACATTGACATTGGAGATGTGGGTTTAATGTCCGAATCACTTTTTTTTGCTTAAGAGATACTTACCTACATTTTATTGTTCCACATAATTCCCACCTAAAGGATTCCGAAAGGAAGTATTGTCCCTGTGTCAGTACCCGCGCTCCAGTCCCCGCGCTCACTCAACTGTCTATTCTCTTCAGTACAACTCTGTACCCACGTTGGATTAGAGCGTCACTGGGCATCATCCGATGCTGAAGGACTCGAGGCCGGTAAACGAACGTGCCACTTTTATCAGGTTTGCGCGGAATCTGGAAATGAAACGACGAATACGAGAGGAGATTTGGATACGGAAATTTGTATGTTAGGGTCTCGGAGAGACATCTGTATTTGTTTGAAATCGCCCGATACAAATCACAGAAGCAGTACGCTACGTTCCATCGCACTGCCTGGCTCCACAGATATCTGCAGTTGTTGGTCGGTGACTATAGCTACCTAAGCAACCATAATATGGATATTTTTATAAATACGATAGATACCTGTGTGCAAGCGTTTTGTTGCTTGTATGTTATGATCTGTTAACGTTAGTCTTGCATTGAACATCTGACCGCCAAACCCATTCATCTCTAGTCAGCAGTATCAAGGTGACGGATGGAAGTAAGCTAACGCTAGCTAGCCACTGGACTTGTGAACCAGCTCACGCTAGCTAGCCACTGGACTGTAAACCAGTGCGGAGATAGCTAACTATGGCTAAAGCTTTGTGTCGTGGAATGTACGCTAGCTAGCTAGCTGCATTGAGTAACTACTACTGTAGTTAACGTTAGCTACCATGAATGATTTGTTAATAACTAACCTCCGAGTCCTAGAAATGATGGGTGTTATGCATATGTAATGTGTGCCACGGGCTTACACCATGTATGTGGGTGGCCTTGTCTTTGTCAACCCCTGTGGTTGACACAAGTAACGGTTTTTAAAAGCAAACAGCGGGGTAGAAGCGCTGTCACCGGGTAGTGGTGCTGAACAGAACGAACTGATTGTGTCGCTAGCTAGTATGGGACTAGCTAGCTTTGTAGCTAGCAGGACAATATAGCTAGCTAACCCCCCCCCCAGATTTTATCAATGGTGTCTAATAAATTTTTATTCGCAATAATTCTGTTATATGTGTATATAGGTGTACAGTCATTATTTTACTTTTTTGGCGGCGTCGTTTTAACTATTTTGGTTGCTATGGCATTTTTAAATGGACCCAGGCTATTAGACTGGGCAAATTCACCTCCTCATCTTCAATTTAACAAGTACGTCCTGACTGGATACCGACCAATATCGTCAGTCCAAGACTGTATCAGAAGCCTTTTTTACCTGCACAACGAATTGGGAAACATATACACACATGGTGAGTGTTCTTTTTTTAGGATGAAGATTACTGGCTAACGTTGGCTCACACTAGAATTATGAATATATTAAGGTTTGCCCGCAACACAGATCTTCAGTTGCAATAGGGCTGCTGCCCCCAGCAGTGTACTAATTTTATCAGGTAGCTTGCCGCGGGAAATCAAGTTGTTTCATAATAAAATGCAACCGGAGAAATAACAATTTTACTAATGACAAAACATTATTTGCTTAATTTACAGTTTTGGTAGCACGTTGCAAAATGGTTACGTGGTCATATGTGAGGTACTGCAGGTATGTTATAATTATTCGCAATGGACATTTGATCAGATACGCGTACGCTATACTTTCAGTACATTGGGGCGAGAACAAAAGCACCGCTGTCTAAGAAAACGTCTTCATGATTTTTGATTGCATGGGAGAACATACCTTAATTAAGCTTAATGGTAAAAAAAATGCTGACTGATTGACAGGCATCTTACCATTACTCGCAATTAGTTATTTAGAGAAAATTAATTCAAAGAAAAAATACATTCAGAGACAAAGTTCTTGCAAAAACGTTCGTGCAGAAAAATAGACTACAGAAAAGTATGTGTAATTGACGAAGATGAAATAGCACAGTTTCTCAAATAATATATTTATTCCCAGTAAGAAGTAACGTGGTATGTTGCTCAATTTCATCTGCCGGTGTAGAATGATACTTTGTCTTTGTGTCAGGGCTGCACGATTAATCAAATTATTTTCCAAAAACCTAGAATCATGTCTATTTTGCTATGATTTTCGATTCCAAAATATGTGAACGATGACGTTGTCTGTCCGTGATCAGTTTTTCATTCGTGTGCTCCATCGAATTTGCGGTATGCCAGTGGTGGTAATTTCTCGTTATATATAGAAGACCAAAGGATTGTGTTAGTGGTTTGGGAAGTATTTAATCCCTTAATTAAATACAACTGCACACAGAAGTGGAAGCCACAGACTACGCAATTTAGGCCACCTGGATAGTTGGCCAATGTGACATTGATTTCGCAAGAGATTATTTGATTCTCCGTTGTGATACTTGGTCTTTGAAACTCCACGTCAGAACCTGAGTTCTTCAGTCTGCCACTTTTGATCTCTTAGCCGTCCGTCCCACAGCCTGCATGAGGGAAGCTCCAGCTCAGCCCAGTCAAAGTCAATGTCCTGGCATCCAAAGCCGCGGGAAGTGTGAAGCAGCCCACTCCTGTTGTTGCTCCCGCACCCCTTGACGGATTGACTGCTACGAATGCGTGTGCGATCCTTCTTCGAGAAGCGCATCACTACCGGGGATGGACGCGCGTGGTCTGTGTTTTGTTTACTGTTCTGCGCTCTGCCATTATCAGCCCCCCCCCATCAAAACATAGTTCTACGGCCTTACTGGCACCCCAGTGGTGGAACCAGCTTCCCCTAAAAGCTAGACAGCAGTCTTTATCCATGTTCCAAAAAACGTCAGCATCTCAACCTAAAAAAGGATGAGTAATTTAAGTGTATCTCTACAGTATCTCTCCATCTCTATTTTTTGCTCTTGTAGTTTGATAATAGCAACTTCTTTCAGTAAAGTCTAGTTTCTCCTTTTAAGTTGTGTTGTTGTCACACCTAGCTACCTTAACATTACTGAAGTGTAAGTTCCTCTGGATAGGAGTATCTGCTGAATGGCTTAAATGTCAAATGTAGCCATATATTTTCCCATTAACAATCACATCAATTAGCAAATATACATTTTACCTTTCTCTAGTATACCATTAGGCTATTTATTATAGTGAACTGTATCAGTAAAATGCTTGCTATAACTGGTTTGTAAAAAAACAATGCTAGAGTGCAGACATGGTTCTGGACTGTTGCTGCCACCATTGAGAATCAGTCACAAAGCAATGAAGATACTGAGATAATGGTACAAGTATTCTACTTCTTTTATGCCCAGCAACGGCAGGGATGTAGAAAAGGGTTGATATTGGATATCTTGTGAGAAGTCTAGAAGTAATTAAAAAAATAGGCATGTTAATAATGAAAGAAAACACAGTTGAATAAACAAAAAAACTGTCAACAGCAGAGTCATCTGGCACCAATACAGAATGTTGAAGTAGGCTACACACTTGAACAATGAGAAGTAGGCTTTCAAGAAATGGACATCTTTGACTGGTTGGCAAAAATGTGATTTTTTTACCATGATAATGACCTCAAGCATGGCAAAGAAGATTAGGAATTACTTGGAGTGGGGGTCTACAAATGGAATACACAGTATTAGATTGGCCACCTTTGACCGTAAGACTTTTGCTCGTTACAGTATCTGTGTATACTTCCCAGCACTATTGTAGAGCCTGTCCAGTTGGACAGGAAAGTAGCAACTGGAGGGAGGGATGGGTGCAGAAGAGCACACAATCAGAATAGATGTGTTACATGGCATTAGCAGTATCACCTGGCCAGGATAAATCATTTGACATTGGGAAAGGCAGAGTGAGCAGAGTTGAGAGAGCAGACATCCTACCATGTGGAGGAAAGGGATACATTTTGTGTGTTTCAAATTTCAAGGACCTGATTTTTCTTGCCAAAGCCCTCCCGATAGTCTAATGTATGATACCAGTAATTTATGTTAATGTCCATACCAAGGTATGATCCTAGATACACTGCCCGGATATGTCTCTTAATATACCACAACTCCCCAAGATGCCTTATTGCTTACTTATAAACCGGTTACTGACACAATAGAGCCATAAAAAGTGATGTGATGTCATATTGGTGGTGTACGGTCTTTTATAAACTTGATGGTTTGAATCCTGAATGCTGATTGGCTGATAGCTGTGGTAGATGTAAGCAATAAGGTGAGAGGGTGTGTGGCTTGTGATGTATTGCCAATATACCACAGTCAAGAGCTGGGTCCAGGCATTCTGAAATGCATCATGGCGTGTTTTGGGTCATTTTCCTGTTAAAAAACAAATTATAGTCCCAATAAGTGTGAACCAGATGGGATGGCGTATGCAAAATTCTGTGTTAGCCATGCTGGTTGAGTGTGCCTTGAATTCTTAATAAATTCAGAGACAGTGTCAGCAGCAAAGCCCCCCGACACCATTACACCTTGTCCTCACCTTGGGAACCATGGTGGTGGAGATCAAACGTTCACCCACTCTGCAGCTCACAAAGCCACGGCGGTTGGAATCAAAAAGATTCCAACGGTCTAAAGTCCATTTCTCATGTTTCTTGGCCCGAGCAAGTCTCTTCTTATTGTTGTCCTTCAGTAGTGGTTTCTTTGCAGCTGTTCGACAATGAAGGTCTGATTCACGCAGTCTCATCTGAACAGTTGATTTTGAGGTATGTCTGTTACTTGAACTCTGTGAGGCATTTATTTGGGCTGCAATCTGAGATGCAGTTCATTGTTGATATCTGAGGCTGGTAAGTCTAATGAAGTTATCCTCTGCAGCAGAGGTAACTCTGGGAGTTCCTTTCCTGTAGCGGTCCTCATGAGAGCCAGTTTCATCATAGAGCTTGATGGTTTTTGTGACTACACTTGGAGAAACTTTCAAAGTTCTTGACATTTTCAGGATTGACTGACCTTCATGTCTTGAAGTAAGGATGGACTGTTGTTTCTCTTTGTTTATTTCAACTGTGCTTGCCATAATATGTACAGTGGATATAAAAAGTCTACACACCCCTGTTTAAATGCCAGGTTCTTGTGATGTAAAAGAATGAGACAAAGATAAATCATGTCAGAACTTTTTTCACCTTTAATGTGACCTATAATGTGAACAATTCAATTGAAAAACAAACTGAAATCTTTGAGGGGGAAAAATAAAAAATAAAAAACTCACAATAGCCTGGTTGCATACATGTGCACACCCTTAAACTAATACTTTGTTGAAGCACCTTTTGATTCTATTACAGCACTCAGTCTTTTTGGGTAGGAGTCTATTAGCATGGCACATCTTGACGGGGCAATATTTGCCCACTCTTCTTTGCAAAAGCGCTCCAAATCTATCAGATTGTGAGGACATCTCCTGTGCACAGCCCTCTTCAGATCACCCCACAGATGTTCAATTGAATTCAGGTCTGGGCTCTGGCTGGGCCATTCCAAAACGTTAATCTTCTTCTGGTGAAGCCATGCTTTTGTGGATTTGGATGTGTGCTTTGGGTCGTTGTCATGCTGAAAGGTGAAGTTCCTCTTCATCTTCAGCTTTCTAACGGACGCCTGAAGGTTTTTTGCCAAAATTGCCTGGTATTTGGAACTGTTCATAATTCCCTACACCCTGACTAAGGCCCCGGTTCCAGCTGAAGAAAAACAGCCCCTAAGCATGATGCTGCCACCACCATGCTTCACTGTGGGTATGGTGTTCTTTGGGTGATGTGCAATGTTGTATTTGCGCCAAACATACCTTTTGGAATTATGGCCAAAAAGTTCAACCTTGGTTTCATCAGACCATAACACATTTTCCCATGTGCTTTTGGGGGACTTGATGTTTGTTTTTGCAAACTTCAGCTGGGCTTGGATGTCTTTCTTTGTAAGAAAAGGCTTCCGTCTTGCCACCCTACCCCATAGCCCACTCATATGAAGAATATGTGAGATTGTTGTCACATGTAGCACACAGCCAGTACTTACCAGAAATTCTTGCAGTTCCTTTAATGTTGCTGTAGGCCTCTTGGAAGCCTCCCTGAACAGTTTTCTTCTCATCTTTTCATCAATTTTGGAGGGATGTCCAGTTCTTGGTAATGTCTCTGTTGTGCCATATTTTCTCCACTTGATGATGACTGTCTTCACTGTCTTTCATGATATATCTAATGCTTTGGAAATTCTTTTGTACCCTTCTCCTGACTGATTTCTTTCAACAATGAGATCCCTCTGATGCTTTGGAAGCTCTCTGCGGACCATGGCTTTTGCTCTGAGATGCAGCTAAGAAAATGTCAGGAAAATCCTACTAGAACAGCTGAACTTTATTTGTGATTAATCAGAGTCACTTTAAATGATGGCAGGTGTGTAATGACTTCTATTTAACATGAGTTTGAATGTGATTGGTTAAATCTGGACACAGCCACATCCCCAGTTATAAGAGGGTGTGCACACTTATGCAACCAGGTTATTGTATGGTTTTTATTTTTCAGATTTCATTTTGTTTTTCAATTGAATTGTTCACATTATAGGTCACATTACAAGTGGAAAAAGTTCTGACATGATTTATCTTTGTCTCTTTCTTTTATATCATAAAAACCTGGCATTTTAACAGGGGTGTGTAGACTTTTTATATCCACTGTACTACTACGGTACAGACATAATGATGGTCTTCTGTATACCAACCCTCCCTTGTCACAACACAACTGATTGGCCCAAAGACATTAAGAAGGAAAGAAATTTCACATATTAACTTTTAACAAGGCACACCTGATAATTAAATTTAAATTACAGGTGACTACCTCATGAAGCTGGTTGAGAGAATGCAAAGTGTGCCAAGCTGTCATCAAGGCAAATGGTGGCTACTTTGAGGAATCTACAATATGAAATGTATTTTGATCTGTTTAACACTTTTTTTTCTGCATGATTCATATATCAGTGTTATTTCATAATGTTGATCTCTTCTCTATTATTTTACAATGTGAAAAATACCAAAAATAAAGAAATACCCTTGAATGAGTAGGTGTGTCAAAACTTTTAACTGGTACTGTATAAAAAATAAATAAATAAATTCATTCTTAAAGAATATATTATAGTTGGGTGACTGCTTTGTTATTGCGGTGTACAGACCTCAAAGCCTGGCCGGAGATGTTATTGAAGTGTGTTCAGGATGGGTATTTAACTGTTTGAAGTAGAGCAATGTGTTTTCACAACAAACATATCACAAAACGTTCCCTAGGCCTACGCCTTAAGAATCAGTATGTACTGCATATTTTAATTAAATAAGAGATTTTCAGAATGTCACTGATTACTATTTTTAATTGGGCAGAAATGACCCATTTGCTCAGATTGTATGTTAACGTTAAATCAAAAGAGTAAATTTTTATACAAATGAAGGTATGCACTCTGAAAAGAAGAAAATGCATTTGAACCCAAGTGTGCCATGTGCATACTTTGATGCAAATCCAACCTTGCCAAGTCCTAAACAATGTACAAGTAGAAAAAATGAAGAACTGGGAAAACTCTTAGAAACATTATTGTCATTGATAAGGACATGAAGGCACTGAGCAATGCAATGGGGAACTTTGCCTCCATGCCTTTGCTACTATATCAGCCTGTGCTGCCTTCATGTCTAGGACCAGACGGATCCGGTGCGGGCATGGATGTCTACCAGTTGTCCCAGGATGCTGAGGAGTCCCTTGTTCTGCCATTTGCTGCCTTTTGTGTGTGTGTGTGTGTGGGGGGGGGGGGTACACTGGTGTTTGGCACCCATGGAAATGAGGCATAAATTAAGCAAGCTTCAGCACATATCAATAACTGGCTCAGTACAGCAACAATTGCTGTTAATGCAAAACAAGTACCCATAATGAGACTAAAGATTTTGGTATTGTACCTATACAAAATCTATGGCAATGTTTATGACCCTCTTTTCAAACAGCCCTTATTTACCACTTTCTTCCAGCTAAGCTTGTGATATGTGAAAAAAAGCAATGTCCATTGCAGCAATAATCTGACCATTTTAGCAATTGTATTGGTATATAACAATATTTGAAAACCAACATTCTTATAGTGTAAGTGACTTCATTGTGAATGAGCCCTTGTTAACTCTGTCACCCCCTCCCAACAGGAATCCCTCTGCTCTGCTTCCTGTTCCTCATCCCACTCAACTTTCCCTGGTCCCAGATCAGTGTCACATGGCTAGGTGTGGTCCACTTCCTGGCCTGCCTGTCCCCACAGCTGGGCTCTGTGCTCTACCACCTCTTCATGAACCACGAAGGAGGAGAGCCTGTTTACCACACCCTCCTCACCCTCGACATGTGCGGCATCTGCATGATAAACACGCTGGGTAAGCGGGGGCGGGGGGGGGCTTCTAAGTAGCAACTATGTACCACTCTGCCGTTCCTTCTTACACCCCCCACCATCTACATCTCTCTCCTCTCTTTCTCTTGCCACCTTTTAGTTTTCTGTGAACGCTGGCTTATTGTGTAATCCTTTTTCATTCACATTTATGCTAATTATCTTGAGTATGCGATTAGGAATAATGCATACGGTGTATAGTAATGATGGAATCAAAGTAAAAGTATTCAGTGTTTCACAAGGGAAAGGCTCCATTAGTATTTCCCATATATTAACATAGCAGCGACATATTCCCAATGACACTCGAAAAAAAGATAATGTAAAACGTTTTAAACTTGGATCTAAAACATCCATTCCTGGATGTTTGTCGCTGTGTGTAAATGTTCCGCTTTCATGCCAAAATGGGCCCACAAAAATTGTGTACTGCACATTTTTGTGCCCATTATCAGTCCAAAACCACTCGCTTTCAAACTTGGAATTTCATAGCTGACTGTTTTATTATGGTAATTCAACTTTTTTGTACCTATAAACAACATATTACACAGCAATCCCAGAAGAATTGCTTGTTATTCATCCTTAAATGACAGAAACCAAATAAAATGTATGTAGAGAAGATAATGGAGCTGAACATTTTGAAAGGAGTGTTTGGATGGATCCTGGAAGGTTCACTCTGCTGCTGCTGGTTCCTTCTCCCCGGACCACAGGGCAATGAACACTGTATCAAACGCATGCAAGCACCGCTTATTTGGCAGTCAAGAAACAGATTGAATGTTCTTTTTTCATCGTCATGGCATTCATATTTAAGGGGGTAGACAAACCTGGCAAATGCAAAACAAAGTTGCCCACTTTCAAACTGTACATTTTTTTAACTTGTGTAGGAACAGACCGTTAAGGTTAGACACCTCTTTAGACAGGGGCACCTGACAAGAGGTTGGCAGGAGAAAGTCAGCATGGACATATAACACACAATTTATTCAATTCGTTGTCAGAGACAGTTTCATCTATGAGATACCTGATACTCTCTCCTTCAGTGTTAAGGTATTTTGTAGTTTGTTCCAGGACCAATAAGCATCACAGTAGATTATTTCCCCGTGTCTGCCCTAGCCCTTGGGATATTGAAGCAGAGCACTGAATAAGATCGGTGGCTGTAGGACTGGGAAGTCATTCTTAGTTTTGTTTATTTAGGGAGTAGCCCGAGCAAAGCCATGTATGCAGACAGAGTGCTCAACTCTTCTGGTAGAACGTTTTATACTGTAGCAGTGTGATTTGTCAGGTCATTGTTTGTAACACCTAAATGCCCTGTGATACACCCCATTAAATGTCTAGATACCCCGAACTCTGGTTGCTAGAGATGTTTGATGATGATTTTATTATTATTTGACTTTTTAAGTATGAACAATATTTAAATGATCTCCCTATGCATTTCAATGGAGAAAAGTTGTCAGACATGAATGGGAAAACAAATAAAAAATCTAGACATCTTCTACACCTTCAAGATAGAGAGACCAAACCAACTTAGTTTTGCATTTTTAGGCTATTCCAACTTAAAATTCTTAAATATGTATAAAACTATGACATATATTAATTTTTGTGTTATTTTTATAATTAGCATTAATGTACCCTGAAACAGTAGGTCTCAAACCATTCAAGGTAACTGGGCAAATCCCACATTGTTTCACAGCAATGTTATTACCCGGGTGTGTTCTAACAATGGAATGTCTCTGACTCTTTGCGTGCTTGCCCCAGGAGCCGTGCCCATCGTCTACAGCACGCTGCTGTGTTACCCGTTCACCCGCACCGTGGCCCTGCTCGTCTACATCCTGCTTTCCAGCTACGCCATCTACTCAGCCATCACAGCGCGGAGCAGCGTGCGCCGCCTGCGCTCCTTTGCCTGGCAGGCCCTGTTCCGCTTCTCCTTCTTCCTGCTGCGCTGGGTGGGCGTGGGAGGCGGCAGCCCCACGTCGCTGCAACACTTCCTCACCATGGACGCGCTGGCCGTGCTGGGCGGGATCATCAACATCTCGCGCATACCGGAGCGCTTCCGCCCGGGCCTCTTTGACTACTGGTGCAACAGCCACCAGATCATGCACGTGCTGGTGGTGGGCTCCATCCTCTACCTGCACTGGGGCGTGCTGGACGACCTGCTCTGGATCAACAGCCACCACTGTCCCCCGGACTGAGCCCCGACCCGCCTGGAGGAGGACCAGCGGGTAACCCGGGTTTAGGACCTCTGGGGAGGGAGGGGGGTTGGGCTTTAGAGCCTGTTTAGCGAGGCGAGGGTTGCGAAGGGAACATGGGAGCTGCAGTGTTTTTCAAGTCGTGCATGGAAAGCGAGATAGAGTGTTTTTCTTAATAGGAACTGTGTAGGCTTTGGCACGTGCACACACTATGCATGTTCATATCTGCGTCTAGCAAGGATGTTCATATGTGTGTCCACCTTTCCGTTACACACGCATGGCTATTTGGGTTAGACGACACACACGGATTGGATGTTGGCTCACGGGCCATCACGAATTGCCATTCATACGCAAACTCAGAACACAAACACGATAGAGGAGCTGGGAAGATTACACACAAAGGAGATTTGAGGTGCACACAAATGTCTTTATTAAAAACATGATCAGGTGCATGTGAATTTACACTTGAGCAATAGCTGACTTGGTTGATTTACTTTTGACTGTCAATAACTATTTCAACCTATGGCTCTTGTTGGTAGTCGATTTGTCAGTGAAACTTGAGTTATCCTCAAGCAGATTGACCACGTATTTAAAGAAATGATATCATATGCACTGAGCAGAAAAACTCTTTCTGAAGTATTTTTCTGATGTCATTCTATTGCAACCTATGCAGCATAGCATATCAACTTTGGAACCCACACAAACATGCCAATAATACACAGGTAATGCACACAGCTCTCCCAGACCTGTCAAACAGTCCTATGGAACTACACAGAGTATGAGGTCATTCTCCCTCTCTTCAGTTCTTCCATGTTTGTCATTCTCTCTTCCCTACTTTTGTTTGTCCTGAGTCTCTCTGTCTCCGTGGTTACATCGGTAGTAACTGGGTATGGGTGAAGGGGTTCATTCCTTGGCCTGTTAGTGCTGTTTTTATTTGGTACCAACCTGTTACTGCCCTGCAGTCCACATGGCCTACTGTAAATGCTAGACTGAACAAGGATTTATTGTGCCAGTGAAAACACAGCCATTTTGAATAGGGTATCATGTCAGTTTATGCACAGGTTTATTTTTGCTGTTGTTTACTTACAGTACTATTTATTACTGGTTGATTTAAATCTGTCGAAACACTACATCGTATTTATTTATTAATAATTTATTTAAATTAACTATTCCTCATTAAAGTGAGGAATTTTGATCGGAATCGTTAATTAGAATCTGTTAACAACTATTTATTAAATTTGTTTAAATGTGTTTTATTCTTGTTGATTGTAATTATAATAATGTTTTGCACATTTCTTATGGTGAGTAAATCAAAGAGCACACTCGTTCAGTGAAAACGCATAATGTCCTAAATTACGCTGACAGTTGAGGTGTGTATAACTCCTTGTATGTCTCTTTTCTAATGTCCGTGTAGGCAGGTAGTTCTGCCACCAAACAGACTCCCAATGCTGATTATGTTTAGTGTTGGATCGACACTTTCTGAGATAGATTTAACATTTAGAATGCACTGTTATAATGTTTACCTCAACTGCTATAGCCTAGTGGGATTGGCTTCTGTCTTGCCCCTGAAAGAGTTGAAACAGCTGACAACTAGGCTAGTTCATTAACTGCATGACTGTTGGAGTTGAGATGATAATTTGGAGTGCCAAAGCTGGACGTTTAGTACTACTTAACATAGCCCAGCTTGACTCTTTGCACTTTGCTTCCCTTCAAGGTGCAGCAGTAAAAAGCTGACCTTTCACATACAGTGTTATTTTATAAGGCAACAGCAAGCCTGCACAAATGAACCCCTAATCCTATCACCCTTTTTGGAACAAGAATAACTCTTAGCAAACATTAACTGGTTACACATTTTCAAAGGAAAACTGTAATTTTTGGTCACTGGATTCATTTTAGTTCATGCTCTGAGGAATAGTACAATGTTTACTTTTGAATTACTTTATGGTATTTTATTGATGTATTTGGAAGGTTTACACTGAATGTTTTTCTGCTTTGCTTTTGACTAGTCCATGGGGGAACTAGGTAATGTTGTTGGTTAAAGGGTAATCCAGCATGTTTCTGTTAAACAATTGTAGCCTGGTGCAAACACTCACTCGAAATGCCACTTCGCTCACAAATTGCCAAATGAAGTTTTATGGGCCTCTGTTGTAGCACATACTTTGCTCACATTGAGTCAAAGGCGAGGGAGCATTTCCCAGCAACTCCTACACAGACCTCAGACATCAACCTGACCTTTGTTAGTGGTATACCCAGTTTACCAGCCCCCTTAAAAATCATCCCTCATGGTGACTCCATTATAACTATGACCCTTTGTATTGCCATGAGCTGAAATTGTATTAAGGTGCATTGAATGAAATTGGTTATTAATGCATGTTTGTAGGTCTCAAACAAAAATGAATTGTCTCACAAGAGGACTTTAACTTAGTATTAGCTAAATGCTTGTGCATTGTAACATATGACACATTATTTGTCAGTCACTCCAGCTAAGAGCTTCACATGCTGTCAAGGCAGTGGCTCATATGTGATTAGAGGGGAACATTCTACAGTATATACTAGTATAGGAATGTGAGGGACTAGAACCGAGGCAATACAACCATATCAAATAAACTGCACTGTTTATTTCTTTATTTCAAAAGGGCTTTGGATCAAAGTGAATAAAAATAATTACACTTATTTAAAGTCCATATAAATAATGTAAATACATGTATGTATGTAGATTATATATACATACAGTGCAAACCATATCTAACGCTGAGTTGTTTTTATACATAACGTAAGGGAAAGATAATATGGACCAGGAATTAAATATGTATCAGTAAATGCTCTAGTGAAATGGGAAACCGACTGAGGGCGGGTACTACTGTGTATTTAATATCGACCACATCTCTTTGTTTAACTATTTACTAAATGTACGTGAACATGGATCCAACTGAAAGTATTTTCAGTGCTGTTTAAGAGAAGGGTGACCTGGTGGTTTTGGAGAGACCAGGGTTTAGGAACGCTTTCGATTAATTATATGTAACCTCTTTTTTTAATGACCGGAAAAGCCGGGAGATATGGTGGGGGGCATGTGAATATCGCCGATTACAACTGGATATCTATGCATTATCAGATACAAACGCATTCACTTTGTCTGAAGTGAATGTTTCTTCAACTGGTATGTTTCTCAACTGTCACAAAGAACAAAAGGGGCTAGCTGGCTCTTTACATAACGCCACCACGCCACCATCCTGGGTTCTCCACTTCTCAGGGTGCCATAGCCGTAGCTGTTACATGGAGGTCAGGGGTTCCTCTGTGAAAGATGGCTTTTAGAGCCACAAACCACAGGTGCCATGGTGAAGGACTCCTGAATACAGTGATTATAGTGCTCTTAAGGTCTAGGGCACAGGAATACTAGTAGACCTAGTATAAGTGGGTAATTCTCACAAAACCAGTTTTAACATTAATGCTGCAAATTGGTTTACAAACTCGTGCATCTGCAAAAATCTGTTATCATTCTGAGGACTACCATCACAGATATACTACACGCATCGCGTTGTCTCGCCGTCAGCGTTGTGTCAATGTGACATTCCCCCTTCTACACCTGAAATCCACCAAAATCAACATGTAGACAGAATGAGCGCAAACTTCAGCAATTGGGAACTGAACCTCGCCCATTTGTGAATCGTGGACACTGGCATTGGAGATGATGTGTCTCGAGTGTTATATCAGCTGTCATTTATCTAGAAGGAGGCATTCCTTAACAGCTGATGGCAACAACTGATGCTTGATGGCTTTGGTGTAGCTGTCTGGAGATCGGTTTTGTTATTATTATTAATTTGACATTTTTTTCCCCAATTTGTCATTTATGAAATGTGTCCTAATTTGAATTCTCTTGTTATTTTATAAAACTGTACTTTGGAAAAACCTACCTAAAACAAAAAACAAAAAATCAGTTTTGTGAGAATGACCCCAGAACTGATTGTTTGGGTGGTCTCTGATAAAAGAATGTGAAAGGGATTTTAAAAACTAGTACTGTGGAAACTGGATAAAAAGGGAAAATGAGCTGAAAACCATTTTTCATAGGTGGAACCAGATCAGCCAACTGTCATTGTGCTTGTCTGTATGTTCTATTGTTCTATGATTATAACAATGACATGATGTATGAAAACATTAAGAAATGGAACATGTTTGGTATACCACTTTTTTATATATATATATATATATATACAGGTGCCGGCTAGCCTGTTCATGACTATTTATAAAGGACTTACTGTCTAAAATATTGTTATATGATAACAATGATACTTAATATTAATATTATTCTGTGGAGGATTGGTACAAATTATGATACTATCTAACTTGTATACAGATAATAAGACTGTCTTTTTGGATGAAGGGAGCCTTCTGGAGGGTCTGTCTGTTTCTCTGTTAGTTTTTGTCTTGGGTCTGTCTTGGTTTGTCTAAATGAAATGAAAGGCTGTTCATTTGTCCCCATCTGGTGTGCATAACTTAGTATTGTCAGTCCATTGCACGTATTGTATTGTTTGTTGGCTTCCCACCAACCATTTTTTATCTGGCAATGGGAGACTGTGATTAACTGGCAGGCCCCTACTTACATACTACTCACATACGACTCACATACTACTCACATACTACTCATCCTTAATAACATCCTGAGACTGACCCAACTCTGCATGTTCAGGGTTGCACAAACCAGTGTATCTTATGGACCCTGTAGGTTTTGAGTTTATTAGCAGTTTTTAAGATCTCACACTTTGTCATCTGTCTTTAAATGTTTTGTTCTGTCTGTCCTGCTCCATGTATGGGTGTTAGTGACACCCTTCTGTGCCTCACTGACCAACATGTGTTCTCACCAACACCTCGGTTCATGTATTACCATCTCCCTGTGTCTAGTCTGTCCATGTGTCCATCTGTAGTGTGTTGGAATATACAGACAGGCCCTCCCACTCATTAGTCTCCAGCAACGATTGTGCAATAAACTGAAGTCTATATTTTTTAAACCTGCCTATGGCCTTCCATTTTGTCTTTTCCCTCCTTTGCGTCATCGTTCGAACCATATTACATTGTACAGTATTTTAACTGCTGAGGTGTTTTTTTCTGATCTATCCATTATTGTATGTAATCCAGACCAGTAAGAGCATTGCAGACCTAAAGTGCGTTATTAGATACTTTGTTTACATTCTCTGTCACTTTATTCACAGAATCTGACAACGCATTTGCATTTGTTACAAACAAGTGAAAGTCTAAATGATGTTTCAAATTAAAACTGAGATAACTGCATTAAAAATTTGTCAACATAAGCCTAAACATAAGCCACAATTGAAGCGTTCACTTATACTGAAATCAATGAAGTTGTATTTCTGTCACTAGTCTAATGTCTGTAAGTCTGTGCAGATCATTTTTCTCCATTGTGTTTTTTTGTGAGAACATGTGGGCAATAGTGTACCTAACTTTGATTTAGTGCATTATTATTCAGTAAAAAGCAGAATCAATAGTCTATTTGCAACTGTTATGTAGTTGGGCGCAATTGACAAGTGAGGCGAAAACGAGTGAAACCAGCCTGTTTTTCTTCCCAATTTCATGATGTCTAATTCACAATTATTGCCTTGCCTCATCCTTCTAGCAGGTTCAGGAGACTTATAGATAAATGTGTCCTGTGATGCACATCTTGCCAAGCCGCTCTGCTTCTTATTTTTTTACTCAACTTTTATGTCCCATTGAGACACGTCTCTTATCACACTCACATATTTGCTTACACAGGAAGTATTTGCTGGAACTTATGTGCTTGGAGGGGAGCTCATCGGGCCAACAACCCTGATTGAGCATTCAGGCTTCCAACCTGCCACGATGAATCTTTAGAGCAAGAGAGAAGGCCACCCTGTCTGACAAAAATAACTTACAGAAAATAATGACAAATGATTTAGACCAGGTTGCATTCCAGACCATGCCCTCACTCATCTTTTTTCCATCATCACTTCCACTGATCCCTAAGAAGATTTGCCTGGTGTGTTGGCTTGGATCATTCTTCTGCTGCCCTTGTCCTTCCCACTTTGTGTGACTACTGTTGCCCCATCCTGACACAGATCGGATATGAGCTCCCGTAATATCGGATATGAGCTCCCGTAATATCGGATATGAGCTCCTGTAATATCGGATATGAGCTCCCGTAATATCGGATAAGAGCTCCCGTAATATCGGATATGAGCTCCCGTAATATCGGATATGAGCTCCCGTAATATCGGATATGAGTTCCTGTAATATCGGATATGAGCTCCCGTAATATTGGATATGAGCTCCCGTAGCTGCGGCTTGTGAATAATTCATTTAAATGTTAGAAGCCTGATCCAAAAGTTGGACCTTACTGAAATGTTGGTCTTTTAGTCAAATGTTGACATGCTTATTGCATCTGAATCGTGGCTGTGTGATTCTGTGCTTGATTCAGATGTTCAGTTGTCTGGGTACAATATTTATAGAGCAGACAGAGTGGGTAGAGGTGGCGCAATTCATGTAGTCTTTCTTCTAAAAAACATGTTACTGAACTGGGAAAAGAGTTCAAATTCAAGCTAGGGTTCATTTATAGAAACAGGGCTTGTCTATCCTCTGCTAATAGAAGACAAATTGTTCAGGCTACATTTATGTCCATCTTAGATTATTCAGATTTTATCTATATGCATGCTTCAGCAACCACATTAAAACCCCTGGATGCTATTTACCATTGTGCACTCAGCTTTATCACCGGTGGTAGTTACAGAACACATCAATGTATTCTATTTCAACATGTGGGTTGGGCCTCTCTTCCTGTGAGGCGTGATGAACATGCTCTCTTGTTTATTTACAAAGCACTTCTTTTAAAATTACCACCATGTAAATCATCTTTAATTTCCACTACACTGCGTGCACCATTATTAGGCAAATCGTATTCCTCAAGATTTATTTTATTGTTGAAAAACACAGTGCTCTCAGTCAATCCAAAATATTATTGAACCTCAAACCAGAATGTTTAACAAAGGAAAAATGGGTTTTGATCTTTCTCAGGGGAATACATAAGTGTGCACAATTATTAGGCAACAATTAGTGTGTAGAATTATTAGGCAACTACATTGCAAAAAGAATTTCTCCAAC
Organism: Esox masquinongy; assembly: GCA_016801175.1. Taxonomy (NCBI): domain Eukaryota; kingdom Metazoa; phylum Chordata; class Actinopteri; order Esociformes; family Esocidae; genus Esox; species Esox masquinongy. The sequence continues at coordinate 66,783 of JACXGI010000790.1, read as the reverse complement.
TCACTTGTTTATTCTCAATTTTATTCTCAAGCGCAACAAATAAGTAACACCAAAACGAAAATTAAATTACATTTCTGGCCTTTCAAAAATATTCAGTGACCGATATAGCCACCCTTCTTTTCAATAACTGCCATGAGCCTTCCATCCATGCAGTCTGTCAGTTTCTTGATCTGTTCACGATCAACTTTCGCTGAAGCAGCAACCACAGCCTCCCAAATGCTCTTCAAAGAGGTGTATTGTCTTCCCTTACTAAATCTCACGTTTGAGAAGGGTCCACAAGTTCTCAATAGGATTTAAGTCAGGTAAGGAAGGGGGCCAGGTCATTATTTGGGCATCTTTGAGGCCCTTGCTTGCCAGCCAAGCAGTGGAGTACTTGGATGCATGTGATGGAGCTTTGTCCTGCATAAAGAACATGGCCTTGAATGCTGAGGACTTCTTCCTGTACCACTGCTTGAAGAAAGTATCTTCCAGAAACTGGCAGTAGGTATGGGAGTTGAGTTTCAGTCAATCTTCAACCCGAAAAGGTCCAACTACCTCATCCTTAATGATAGCAGCCCATACCAGTACCCCTCCTCCACCTTGCTAGCGCCTGACTCGAAGTGGGGCCCTGTGTCCATTAGTGATGGCCACAGGCCCATCCATCTGGTCCATCAAGAGTCACTCTCATTTCATCTGTCCATAAAACCTTTGAAAAATCTGTCTTCAGGTATTTCTTTGCCCAATCTATATGCTTCAACTTGTGATTCTTATTCAGTGGTGGTCTTCTTTCAGCCTTCTTGACCTTGGCCATGTCTCTGAGCACTTGACTCCTTGTACTTCTGGACACTCCAGGTAGGTTGCAGTTCTGGAATATGTTGGCACTGGAGGATATGGGTTCCTGGTAGCTTCACGTTTAATTCTTCTAAAGTCTTTTGCAGTTAATTTGCGTCTTTTCTTCTCCATGCGTTTTTTTCACCCCAGTTGACTATTCACCAACAAAACGTTTGAGCGTCCGGTGGTCATGCGTCAATAGTTCAGCTATTTCAAGAGTTTTGCATCCGTCTGAAAGGCATTTTACAATTTATGACTTTTCATAATATAATAATACGATCAGTATACTCACTTGCCTAATAATTGTACACGCAGTGTATACTAACAAATATCAAAACCAGATCACAGACGTGGATCACATTAAAGACTCCAGTGGTCTCCACAGAGTTGGGTACTACTGCTTTCAGTTACTTCACTCTTAATCTATGGAACAAACTCCAGACCAAACTTAAGTTGCCCTTGCCCATTTTAAAAATGTAATGGAGGATCAATATGATGTTGTCTGTGGTTGTTTTTGTTGAATTGTATGTCTCTGTTTTGTATGTTTTGAAATGTTTAAACTTTTAATTTTGTTTGTGTGCCTACCTGTGCATGTAATCATGTCTTCACAGGGAACAGCATCAAAAGAAATCCAGGTCTCAGTCTGTTTTCCCAGTTAAAATAAAGTTAAAAAAAAAACCAGGATGTTTCTGAAATTGCATATTGAGGCAGTAACCTTCCTATGCATTTCAGGTCATCCCTTCCAGGGTCTCCCTGTATTCTGAAGGAAATTTAGAAGAGGAGTCAAAATGAAAATTAATGGTGCCATGAGTGTCAACTGCTGTCACTGCTACAAACAACACTCATACTAGTGGAGAAAAAGTTGCTTTTCAATGCGTGTGTATCCCATATAGTGGACTAAACTGTACCGGCATGCTAATGTTTATCTTAAGATTTATATCTTCAATGAAATCAAATTAATAAATTATTACACTGGCATGTTTTTGATTAGTTGATTAGGCCTAATCCATCAGGGCAAATTTATTTCAACCACCTAATCTAATCTTCTTGACATCTATCGTTCAAATGGTTCAAAGTGACACAGCAAGTAAAAAGACAACATAGACACCTCCCATTTCCACCTTCATCTCAAACTCTCACTTCCTCCATCACGTAAAGAGGTCTACCCAACTACCGGCACTTACTCCTCTTTCTGGCTACACAGCAGAACCAGGGACCTTGACTGAGCAGAGCGATATCCCATCACTAAAATCAGGTAAGCTTACTTTCAATGGTGTTCTTACACTAAATATAGTTCACCATGTTATTTAGTCCATGATTGCTTCTTTTAAATGATTCTGCACAGGAGTCTAATTGTTGGCCTACAGACACATGCAAACATTATTACATTACTGACATGTACACAGGTCTGGGTCCTTTATAACATTATGAAGCACTCAGCAAAGGATTACTAAATTAGATGAAAGTCTCCCAAAGTGGTCTTGTGATGCACCAATGCAACAAGAGTGATGTAGTCTTCAGCAAGTTGATTAAAAGTCAGTGCTAAGGCGCGGCTTCAGATTTGAGGAAGTACAGTTTGCAAATGGAGGTAAATTCTATGCTCACTTTTGTTTTTAGTTTCCATAAATGTACAGGTTAAAGGCCAAGACACACTGATATTCTAATTCATAAATCTGAAACATGTGACATGAAGCCTATCCAAGTTATGCATGACAACCTAAATTGAATGAAAACATTAGAAACCCTTTAATTTTTGTTGGTTTCTGCTTGAAAAGACATAAAATCATTGTGAGGTTAATGATGAAAAAAAAATACTGTGCATAATTTTTGCAAAAAGGTAATGTGAAATGAAATGATTTGTTACTAAAGTCATAGAAAGAGTGTTTTATTAAAGGTAGTTTCAATGAGTTGGCGAATACATTGTGAGGGAATCTTATATACAGAATCCTTTCTTAAATAAAGAATCCTTTCTTATATACAGATCCTTGAAGTAACTCAGTATTTCTGTTATTTCAGTCTTTTATATCAACAGTATACCAACCTTCTAACGCCACTGTACATATCTGCCTATGCTGTCAGTAGTGAATTTGAGAGGAAGGAAGAAATATTGTGTATGAATTAAAAGACAAAATGCTTTTGTGGTTTAGTTTTTTTCATGGAGGATGTGGTGTAACTGCCGCTGAGCTGTAGGTGTTGTGCTGCCTGATTCATATGCTTTTAACACAGTGTTAGAGTAGGCCTTTCCGTTTCCATAGTACCATATGCTATTATTTCCCAAAGTTCTTGTCAAATAATTGTTTTTTAATAATGAATCACAATTAATTATTATGACTGTTAGTGAGTTACTGTTTCACAGAGCCACAGGTTTACATCAGATATAAAGACAAAAAGGAACCGGAGGAAATATTGTGCAAATTGTTTCTTCCCGTTTTTTCAGTCTTTCCTTCCTGTAGCTTTGTGCCCAATCGTGTCTTCACCATGCATCTGTCATGCAGCTAACTGGGGTGTGCATCAGGTCAACGATGCTCATGTTGATGAGAACATTAGGAAGATTCCATTTATTCCAATGCTTAGTGCTTGTGTTCTTTGTCTGTCTCTCTGTCTCTGCCTTCTGCCTCCATGTGTATTTTGCATGAGAACTATTCCATCCCAGAGAAAGCACTGTACATGGCATTCCGCCTATGTTTAAATACACTAACCACTTGATTACCACAGCAGTGCATTCAGTACTCTGCATCTTCCTTTTCTTCTGTCCCCTTTCTTTTGTGACCCTCCTCCCCTTCTCATTCTACCTCCCTGTGTCTCCCCATGTCCTCTCTGCCCTCTCAGGTCACCATGTCCAGGAAGGTAGTCAGGGCCAGTAAGTTCCGTCACGTCTTCGGCCAGGCGGTGAAGGCTGACCAGTGCTATGATGACATTCGTATCTCTCAGATGACCTGGGACAGCAACTTCTGCTCCGTCAACCCCAAGTTCGTGGCCATGATTGTGGATGCCAGTGGGGGAGGTGCCTTTCTAGTGCTGCCCCTGAACAAGGTGGGCCTGATCAGGGACACGCCGAGGTCAAAATAAATACCTTTACATTAATGGTTGTCTGGCTTCAAATGTCTAATCTGTTTGTAGTAGATCCATCCTCATGCCCCAGTCTCAATTCTTAAAAATGGAAAATATTACCATGCCACCATTCTAGTTACTATGGTAACATCTTGATAAGTGCTCATTGGTGCATAATCGGTTCAACCTTCTGAGAAGCCTGTTTTTTTTTCTTTTCTTTTAAAATTGTAGGGCGGCGTCACACATTAAGCTAAATAAGGAAGTTTGGGCTAGAGTTTCGCTTTTACTCGTCATTCTGTCTCTGTGCTGTCGCTAGTTCTTCACCATATTTGGAGAGCTTCAGTAAAATGAACTTGACAGGATGTGGCTAGGGTGCAGCGTAGTGCAGTTGCATATACTGTGTATTTGTTTAGGTACATTAGCGCATTATCCTACACATTTAAGCATTTTCAGTCATGTTAACCTATGTTAGTCTCGGGAGTTAATAGTATTTACATGGGATGCTTTCACTACAATGTCTGCTGAAACACATACATTTTTACTATTCTCGTACATTTTGAATGGTTCATGATGTAATATTTGCAGATAAGGGCATACTTGAAAGACAGATCATGTATCAGCAATTATCTGTTTCGCTGCCATTTGGGCTATAATTGGGAAGAACAGTGGTCCAATCAGATATACAATGCATTTAAGACCCAAAGGTTTGATTTTAGCCATGTCATGTATTATGTTGGAGCAGTTTGTTTTTTGTCACTTAAGTACTCTGGAAAGCTATTGTATAGTTTCTACAGTAATATTTTAATTTTTATTCGATAACTGTATTATAGAGAGTGGGCTTTTAAACGGCAGATGACATACATGTACAATGGACAGGAGCGTTAAAGAAAATACTTGAAAAAACATTATGCCACTCTACAATTTCAAAGTAAGGCAATACTTTTCATTGTACATTATTTAATCTTTTTTTAGCTTGAATGTGGTCGTGGGTCAACGCTGCATAGAGGGCCAACAGTGCAGTTCACATGCATGTGTGGGTGTTTCTACGTGTGTGTTGCAGCTCTCTAGTGCTCTCCCGACAAAGCGCTGAACTCTCTAGCACGGTCAACATGGCATTAAGACTAATTGGAGGCATAGCCATAAAATTGGCATCAGCTGACAGAGTTCCTCTAGTCTAAACTTTGTCACTCTACCTCTCTGTTACAGACATGTGTTTTTATAGCATGAATACTCTAGTATTTGTGTACTTATCAGTTTGAGGGAACAGCTTAAATGCGTGTGTGTGTGTGTGTGTGTGTGTGTGTGTGTCTGTCTGTCTGTTATAGTATCTCGCCTCTGTTTTTTTTTGTCTCCCTGTAGACGGGTCGTATTGACATGTCCCAGCCCACAGTCTGTGGACATACAGGCCCAGTGCTTGATATTGAATTCTGTCCCCATAATGACAACATCATTGCCAGTGGCTCAGAGGACTGCAGTGTCATGGTAAGTAGAAGACCCAACCTCTTACTGGCCACAGTTATGGACATTCACAAGGACGCTGCTTTCTGTCTCTGTGTTATCCAGTCGATCTGTATTCTCTGTGTACTGTGGTAACTCATTCTTTCACTACCTCTCTCATTCAGATTTGGGAGATCCCTGACGGTGGCCTGGTCTCGCCCCTGAAGGACCCTGTGGTGAAGCTGGAGGGGCACTCCAAACGTGTGGGCATCCTTAGCTGGCACCCCACCGCCCACAACGTGCTAATGAGTGCAGGTATATCACTGCTCTGATACATGGCCTCAGAAGTGCCTCCTGGAGCACGGACATAAGTGGGAGTGGCTCTGCGTGTGCTCGGCCTGACTGCGTGTTCCTCCGTCTGTCTCTCCCCTGGTGGCCAGGCTGTGACAATGTGGTGATCCTGTGGAATGTGGCGTGTGGCGAGGCCGTGGTGAGGATCGACTCAGTCCACCCGGACCTCATCTACAGCGCCTGCTGGAACAGGGACGGTTCTCAGATCCTCACGTCCTGCAAGGACAAGACGCTGCGTGTAATGGACCCCCGCAAAGGCACTGTCCTCTATGTGAGTGGCCTCCTCTCTGACCCCTCCAATATGACACTGGGCCGGCCACTTCAACCGTAGTCTGATGAACTTAGTTAACAGGCGTAGAACGTGTTATAGTTCTAAATACAATTGCAGTCAGTGATCCGTATATCATTCTTTTTTGAGTCTTCGGTAAATGAACCCATTTTTTTCAGTTTATGTCTTTTGCGAGTCTGCAATTTACACCTCTCTATCTCTCTGCCTCTGCCCATCTCAGGAGAGGGAGAAGACCCATGAGGGCTCCAGGCCTGTTAAGGCTGTGTTTGTGTCCGATGGGAAGATCCTGAGCACAGGCTTCAGTCGTATGAGTGAAAGACAAGTGGCACTGTGGGACCCGGTGAGTGTTATGAGACGGTTATGAAGTTCTTGGAAGTCCTCATAAAGACTTAGGAACTTAAAAAACAACGTGACCTGTGTGTTGACAGAAGAGCTTTGGGGAGCCTCTCACCCTGCAGGAGTTAGACACCAGTAGCGGCGTTCTTCTGCCCTTCTTTGACCCAGACACTGGCATCGTCTACCTCTGCGGCAAGGTTGGAGTGAAGTCCACAATCACACACAGAACTGCAAAACACCCAAACACGCACGCACGCTGTGACGAAATCCTTCATTTCAGGGGGACAGCAGTATCCGGTACTTTGAGGTGACGGATGAGGCTCCCTACGTTCACTACCTGTCCATGTACAGCAGTAAGGAAAGCCAGAAGGGGATGGGCTACATGCCCAAGAGGGGCCTGGAGGTCAACAAGTGTGAAATCGCCAGGTAACCACTGAGACTCGCGTACATTTGAATAGGCCAACGAACGACAAATAACTACTGTATTTCTCTCGGATATACACATAAACACCAGCATTGCTTGTGAAATCAAAACACTTGATTTTATTACCCCTCTGTTAGGTTTTACAAGCTCCATGAAAGGAAGTGTGAGCCCATTGTCATGACAGTGCCCCGCAAGGTAAACACACTCTCGAACCGTGATTTCAAGCAAAGCATGGTTGCGTGGGACATTTTGGGTATGACAAAAACATTTGTTTTAAATGTAATCACTTCTAATAATAAGGCCACTCTGGGGTTAATGGTATATTGCGAATATACCACGGTTAAGGACTTACCAGGCACTCCACATTGTGTTGTGCCCTAGATCAGCCCTAAGCCATGGTATATTATCCACATAACACCCCCTTGTGCTTTATTGATTAAATATACCACTTTTAGTTTCTCTCTCTGTCTTTCTGTCCTGACTCTTTCTTTCTGATCTTTCTGTTTGACACTCACACTCTCTGTGTGTCTGCCTCTCTTTTTCTCCCTGCAGTCTGACCTGTTTCAGGAGGACTTATACCCCGACACCATGGGTCCGGAGCCGTCTGTGGAGGCTGCTGAGTGGTTTGAAGGCAAAGAGGGCAAACCTGTCTTGATCTCCTTGAAGGATGGCTTTGTGACCACTACCAAATCCAAAGAGTTCAAAGTTCATAAAAGTCTTCTGAAGACAACGGCAGCTTCCTCAGGGCATCATAATAATAGTGGGGTAAGGACATGACTGAATTGAACTGAGCTGTTGACTTCAATATGCCTGTGCAGATATACTGGGTTTGTGTTATGGCTTCCTATTTGTCACAGTAAAAAAATCACCTCCCTCTATCTTGCTCCCCCCTAACTGTCCATCTATCTACCTCTCTGCCTCTATTTCCTCACTCTGTCTCTGTACCTCTATCTCCCTTTCTCTGTATCAGGAGGTGCACGCCTTGCAGGAGGAGGTGAATACTCTGAAGGAGGCTGTAGAGGAGCTGACCAAGCGTGTTTGTGAACTGGAGAGTAAAATGTGAATTGGGGCGAAAGGTTAGAAAGAGAGATGAAAGAAAAATGCAGATGTTAAAAGAAAAGAGCGTATTAACAAGGAATTAATTAGGTGGAAATGTTTAAAGGAAAGATGGAGATTTGGAGACAGTTGCCTCAGTGTCAACAGCTTTTCCCTTTTTTGCCAGAAACTTGAATGTTATTTTTATTGTGAAATATAAAAATTTTTAAAACATGTTTTTATATTATGCTTTTAAATAATTTTAAAATAAAGTCCTCAATATTTTCCAAGATTTTTACATTTGTTTTGCTTTTGTCCATTTTATTTTTACAAAGGCCATGTAAAGAAATGCAAACATGATGGAGATGACAAGGATTTATATTTAAACAAAATGTTATTTATTGTTTGATAAACATGAGTAAAAGACTGGCAGTAACAAAGTTGTAATATTCATGGAAGTAAATGAAACTTTGTAAGATACCTTTTTCTAAAAACACGCTTGATGACCATGTGAGTCTCAGCCCCACTATGCTCTGTTTCTGATTTATGGCAGTATAGAGACCCATCACCAGCAAATATACAATAAGTCAGGAAATGGGATAAAACAAAATGACTTTAGTGTACGAATATTAACTACAGCTAATCTTACCTTTTTAATAATAACTATTTACAACGTTATTTCCAGTGATAAAATCCCTTCTTTATTCTTAAGACTAAAACCCTTTATTTTCTTACTCATTTTATTTTCTTCCCATCAAATTATCTGTCAACACAATACAGACATTCCGTAATTAGATACATCCTCTAGACGTAGTTCTTGTTGGTGGGAGGGGCGTTGCTGCGGTACTTGGCCACTCCCCCTGAGCTGCCACGTTTGCTGAAGCACATGAGCAGGCCCCCAGCCAGAATCAGCACCGCACTAGCAGCCCAGCCCACGTAGATAGAGGCTCCCAGCTCCATCTTCTGGAGCACCGTGGGGTTGTAGAAGTTACTGATGGTGGTGTTGGCATCCCAGCTGACAGGGATGAGGAGGAGGAGGCCACCCACCAGCAGAGAGATCCCCGCCACCAAGCTTATCTTGGGCTTGGCGTCCTCGTCCTCCACGCAGGTGGTGAAGTCAGAGCCGGCGAACAGGATGAGGATGGCCAGGGAGGTAACCATGCAGCTGATGACGGTCAAGGCGCGGGCCGCCTGCAGCCCAGTGGACAGGTTCAGAATGGAGTCATAGACCTTACACTGCTGCTGGCCCGTGCTCTGCACCACACAGGACATCCACAGGCCCTCTTCACTCGTCTGGACACGGAAAAAGCAACAGTTTTAACTCGGCAATTCACTGAGTCGGTCAATTGGATGTCGGAGTTTGTCACATCCATTCTACTTTATTAGGGTTATTGGAGTAATTTAACTCAGTATGATGTTAAAGCTTAAGTGGGTGTTTTGAAGTCTACAAGGTAAAGCACATTGGGATAATAAAACACGATGTGCACAGTACCTGTGCCGTTACTATGTTCTGTCCTACGAATGCTGATACTTTCCACTGAGGGATGGCACAGCAAACAATCGTCCCAATCAGGCCCAGCACCCCAAGGGCCACACATAGCATTTGTACCCCAGAAGATCCCATCCTGGAAGACAGAAAAAGAAAATGGAGTTCATGCAAAAGTATATAGAAAGACAATTATACTTTAGCAAAAGAATGACAATGTACTTTAGTGACAGAATGACAATGTACTTTAGTGACAGAATTACATGGTATTTTCCGTGATCATCACACCACATAGGGTTGCAATATTACTGGAAACTTTAAGGGCCGGTTTCGAGGACACATATTAAGTCTAGTCCTGGACAAAAAGCTTAATGGACAATATATTCTCTGTGTCTGTGAAAACGGGTCTCAAGGTCTTTAAGTAAACTGCCAGCATTTTTGCCTCTTTGAAAGATTTTAAGTAACCAAAGTCATTTTTTACAATATTCATCCCTTGTAGACCTGTGAGGGTGTTGTTCTACTGGTAGGAGTGTGATGTTTATACAAAGGGGCAGAGTTCATTTAAACATTAAAAAGTTACTATAGAGTTCATTTAACCATTACAAAAGTGAATCCTTGACCTCAGAGATTTGTGATACCAAAGTGAAAACAACAACACTCATGAATTCATTGAATATGTTGCTGTTTTTTAGTTCACAAAACGATTGCATTTTCAAACACTTGTTGTTAAAGCAAACATTAAATAAATGCCTGCTCTCTTTGTGAAGACACATCATTCCCCCAAATGTTTTCAAAATCAGGCCAATATTCTCATTCTCATGTTTGACATCATCCTTTCATGTTTAATCACTGTCATAGGAAGCAGATATACGTACAGATAGAAAACAGTGTTCTGTTTTTATCTAAACACATTTAGCTTATAACAAAGCTTACATTCATACAATATTCTCACACTGTTACTACAAACAGCAGGCCAATAAAACCAAATGCAGGCAATCCTTTAACCTTAAACAAGTAATTTAGCAGAAACTCCTATCCAGAGTAAAGTGAATACCTACATTTTAATATGTATTTTTCCGCTTGAAGTGAAGGGTTAATGCAAATGTTTTACTTGTAAGTTTGGGAAAAGGATTTTCCAGTCTGTGCAATATTGTGCTGGAAAAGTAGACAGTCATTACCCATCAACAAAACATGCAGGAGCCACTACAGCAATGCAGATCTTAGTGGCAAAAGCGATAACAGGGAGAACAAAAGAAAACAAAATGTTTCGCCTTTTTGGTATTTCACAAAAAAACATAGCAAACTCTGGCATGTCTGTACAGGATTGTGTAGCATAGAAATGCATTACAAACAGTGCCTCAGAAACAAGGCCCTGGGTCAGTCATGCTTTGACAGGCCCTGTGTACCTCAGCCTCTTTTGCTGCAGCTCACTGGTATGTCGCCACTCCTAATACTCACAGAGTCCTCAATCTCATCACCTGGGACTAGTTTTTCAAAAGTTATGTCCCAGGATTTTTCCTATTGGATATAGTTAAATACTTAGAAATTTAATTAATAGAAGTGATAGAGTTGATTTTTAATGATATATCTACATAGGCGTACAGAGGCCCATTATCGGCAACCATCAATCCTGTGTTCCAATGGCACGTTGTGTTTCCTAATCCAAGTTAATCATTTTAAAAGGCTAAATGATCATTACAAAACCCTTTTGCGATAATGTTAGCAGAGTTGAAAAGTGTTGTACTGATTAATTAAAGAAGTAATAAAACTGTCCTTTAGACTAGTTGTGTATCTGGAGCATCAGCAATTGTGGGTTTGATTAAAGGCTCAAAATGTCCAGAAACAAAGAACTTTCTTCTGAAACTCATCAGTCAATTCTTGTTCGGAGAAATGAAGGCTATTCCATGCGAGAAACTGCCAAGAAATTGAAGATTTCGTACAATGCTGGGTACTACGCCATTCACAGAACAGTACAAACAGGCACTAACCTGAATAAAAAGAGGAGTGGGGGGCCCAGGTGCACAACTGAGCAAGAGGACAAATACGTGTGTCCAGTTTGAGAAACAGGTCCTCAATTGGCAGCTTGTTTAAATAGTACTCGCAAAATACCAATTTCAACGTCAACAGAGAAGAGGTGACACTGGGATGCTGGCCTTCTAGGCAGAGTTGTAAAGAAAAAGCCATATCTCAGACTGGCCAAAAAATAGAAAAAATTAAGATGGGCAAAAGAACCCAGACACTGGACAGAGAAAGATTGGAACAAAAGTGCTATGGACAGACAAATCTATGTTTCAGGTGTTTGAATCGCAAAGAACATTCGTCAGAAGCAAACCAAATGAAAAGATGCTGGAGGAGTGCTTGACGTCATCTGTCAAGCATGGTGGACGCAATGTGATGGTCTGGGGGTGCTTTGGTTGTGGTAAAGTGTGAGATTTGTACAGGGTAAAAGCGATCTTGAAGAAAGAAGGCTATCACTCCATTATGAAACGCCATGCCATACACTGAGGATGGTGCTTGATTGGAGCCAATTTGCTCCTTCAACAGGACAATGACCCAAAGCATAGCTTCAAGCTATGCAAGGACTACAGTTAAGCCCAAAAGTATTCATACCCATGCCAAATTTTGAGCCATAGTGAATTTTAATTTGACCAATAGGTTTCTTCTGGCTGGAAATGACATAAACAAGTGACAAAACACGGCAAGACATTGTACTAGATATACAAATGAATAACGTAACTATTTCTGTTTTTTTCACATTTTTACGAAAAATGCCATGTCCAACATTATTCATACCCCTTGAAATTGTTGCATATTTTTGAGAAAACGCAAGTTTCTATACCATTTAAAATGGTCTTGTAATTTCGACAATGAGAGAGCATTCTAATCGTCTATAAATTGAGTACAGTTGAACAGCAGTAGTTCTCTAATCAGTTACTAGTCAACTGCAAGTCATGGCTCAAAACAGAAAGAGTTACGTTATACATTTGTATCTCCAGCACAATGTCTTACAGTGTTTTGTCACTTGTTTATGTCATTTCCAGCCAGAAGAAACCTATTGGTCAAATAAAAATTCACTATGGCTCAAAATTTGGCATGGGTATGAATACTTTTGGGCTCAACTGTATTTAAGGAAGGAGGAATTAGCTGGTATTCTGTCTATAATGCAGTGGCCAGCACAGTCACCGGATCTCAACCCTATTGAGCTGTTTTGGGAGCAGCTTGACCGTAGCAACATAAGAAGTGCCCATCAAGCCTATCGAACTTGTAGGAGGTGCTTCAGAAAGCATGGGGTGAAATCCCAGATTACCTCAACAAATTGATAACTAGAATGCCAAAGGTCTGCAAGGCTGTAATAGCTGTAAATGGAGGATTCTTTGATGAAGTTTGAAGGACACAATTATTATTTCAATCATAAATCATTATATCTAACCTTGTCATTGACTATCTTTACTATTCATTTTGCTATATTTCCTATTCAAACTCATTTTATGTATGTTTTCATGAAAAACAAGGAAATTTCCAAGCGTCCCCAAACTTTTGAACGGTAGTTTGTAAACAACATGTTACACGTTCAGCCCAAAATGGGAGGTTAAATTTTTTTGTTATTCACAAAGATCTTACATTGATATATTATCTTCTTACCAGGAACTGTGTAGAGGAAGTGAGAAAGCAACTAATATGTTTTTGCTGATTGGCATAATAAATCACTGAAAACCTCAGCATAGCACCGAGGCATTATGTTTGGTTTGTCACTGAAAAATTATGAAAACGTCTTATACTATTAATAAATTCAGATAGACTGCTTTACTGCAGTGAACTGTAACACAAACTCATTATGCTAGAATTATTTATGGGGAAAAAGGTGTTGTTATAATTTGCATATGACAAAATCATACCTTTTTTTGAGTTGTTTCCTTGGTCCCCAGGAAAAGTAACTGTTGCTTCAGCAGGAGCTAATAGGGATCAAAATAAACAAAGACATAAATTGTCTGTTAGAATTAAGTGAAGGTTCTCACAGTTTGAAAAGTTCCACACATTTGTCCGTCCCCTAAAGACACAATCAATATTGTTATTGAACTTGACTAGATAGGTTACTCCATTTAGACAACAAATAATAATTCAGTTATATGTATGATTTACTATGGCTCTGGTGTGGTTTATATTTCAAAAAAGCATATACCTGAGAGTCATGTAAAAAATGTTTAACAAATACCTTATGATGTGTCCTCCTTCTGTTGTGATTGGAAATGTTAAAAATAAAGTTGGGTGAAAGTTTTCCTTTTTTAAAAGTAAAAACACTCTTAATTCAGGTGTTGGTTGTTGATCCGTATATATAGCAATGGTCTGTGTTGTTTCTGGTGTGTGATGGGAAGGGGTTTTGTAGTGGAATGTTAGGTGTAGGGTGGGGCTGGGAAAAACACAAGAAAGAGGGATGGATGTACCTCACAACCAGTCTGGACTTGTCACATGCCTCTTTTTCCCTCTCTTTTTCCAGGATGGATTTTTGTTTCCAGTATGGATAGTCAGGATTTAATCATGTTTGCAACATTTTGCAGATTGTTTTAGATTTAAACATCAGTGTATAGTGAAACCTTCACATAATTGAGTAATGGTCATGAATATGTCATCTTAATTTAGACAAGTTAGTTGACTACATTTTTTCAGTAGACAGATATAGATGACAACTGAGTAAAATATATATTTTTTAATATAGATAGACAGAAAGACATGAAAAACAATAACAGCAGAGAACCATTAAGGCTCTGATTCATAGGAAACATGTTTCACTCTCAGTGGATTGATCCTTGAAGTCACCCCCCCTACCTGTATCAAAAATACTCAGGGCTCACAACATCTCGCCCAAAGCCACACACCTCCACCGAAACTGTCTCACGAATAGAAACATGAGGTAAAGGGGGTGGAGTTGGAAAATCACGAAGAGACTAAGGTGAAAAGTTGAGTAATTTTCACCACTACAGGAGAAATGTGGGTTTGAGGAGATTGAGGGAAGAGATAGGAAATGTTGGGAGAGAAATGTGTAAGGTCACTTTGCTTTGGACAACACTACACCCTATTATACTCAAAACGCAACTGATTCATACTGACCACAGTTGCTAAACAAAAATACTCGGATTTCATCCCAGTTATCATATGAACACATGTTAAGCAGCCAAAATGTAACTTTGTGAAAGCATAGGTTGGGGGCTGGGGGTTTGATATGACGTCGATACATTACTCTATTCATTCCCACCTTTGCCAGAAATAAAACATTAATAATACAGAAATAATACATTTACATAAGTATTCAGACCTCTTCACTCCTTCACTCAGAACATACCCAAAACGACAGCCTCTAGTCATTTTGGGTATGACACTACAAATCTTGGCAAATCTGTATTTGGTGAGTTTCTCCCATTCTTCTCTGCGAATCCTATCAAGTTCCGTAAGGTTGGATGGGGAACATTAACAGACTAGTCCCAAAGCCACTCCTTGTTGTCTTGGCTGTGTTCCTAGTGTCGTTGTCCTGTTGGAAGATGAATATTCACCCTAGTCTGAGGTCCTAAGCACTCTAGAACAGATATTATTGAAGGATCTGTCTACTCCGTTCCTCCTTCCCTCAATCCTGTAGTCTCCCATTCCCTGCCACTGAAAAACATTCCCACAGCACTATCAGTTTCAATTCATAAATTTGGATAACACTAATAATGCCAATTCCAGGCTGGGTCATTCATATGGCTGCATATGAATGACCCAGCCATATGAATGACTCAGCCTGGAATTGGCATTATTAGTGTTATCCAAATTTATGAATTGAAACTGTGCGTCCAGAGCCAAAAACCAGCATTGCAAGCCGAAACCTACTTCAAAACACTTGAACCTAAGACTAGTGGTGTTGTTTACCTCAAAGAACCTGTCAATTTTGTATTCCTCTAAATAATATTTAAATTTTTACTGGTTCCGGATCGAGTGGCCCGTCCAGTAATTGTCTCATGCTCGTACATTTACGCCCCATCAAATTAAGAGCTCAAGATATGGGTTATCACGAAGCACACACATTTTGTTTCATATTTAACGTAATCCATTCACCTTGGAACCGTAATTTGGAACCACTTTTTTAAAAGCATTTCAGCATTAATCGGTTCCAACAAGAGTAGGGGTACCAAAATTTGGTAACCACCCCGGATTATATAGTTACTTATGCTTATACTGCGTGTAACATCAATTTTATGACTTCATAATGATGATAAAAAAGTTTAGCTACTAATTATTTGTCTTTGTTAGAGATGATAGTAATGCTCTTTAGTTCAAATCTTTATCTGCTCCCATTGGGGAAACAAAGTAGAATTCTCAGTTAGACACAGGTCCGGCTCCCAGATGAAATAACTGAGGGGGTATTTTTTATAAATGAAGGGATATGTCTAATTCATATACCTTTTGCTGTGTTTATGGGGAAACAAAACTGAGGGGGGCACAGATTCTATCTAGACATGGTTAGACATCAGCTCCAAAAAGAACTTTCAAAACAGCACTGTGACATAACGTGCAATCCATCAATAGGAAATACCATACCAGAGATATAAATTATAGATTGGACTTAAAGTTTCCCAATAGATCCCAGGTAAGATGGCTGTGAAATTGCTCCATTTTGAGGTACAGGGCTAAGACAACAGCCTATCTCGAGGTCCATCGTCTATGTAACATATAGTTCTGTGTTTATCAGATAATTGTAAAAAAGATTGTTAAATGGGGCTAGTGGTAGCAGTTAGCATCTGTAAGAGAAGTAAAAGCATCTGACCGGTTGCTTGATGAAAAAACCCGGCAGGGTGTGAGGTGAGAGGAACCAAGGAAAAGAATACATTGAGAAAAGACCCGGGAAACCACGATGTTGTGTCTGGAGGTCGGTAGAGGTTATGTAGATTGTTGAGCAGATAGATTTCAACATTAACAAAGTACCAAAAAGATGTTTGTTTTATTAGCCATAATGTTTGATGTTTGTTGTAAAAGAAAACTTGGTGCAACATTTCTGGAAATGGTGAACGTTATAGACACTGTAACCGACTCTAAAATCTGTGTTGTAATTGTAACTTCTAACACGCGGTGGCACCCATTGATATGAAGCGTGTTCTATTATCTATGGTGGCACCCCTTAAACCAACCCAGTTGATGTCACCCGTTGTAGTGACATCAGCTGGAGGTGGGGCATCAGTGTGAGACGGAGGGATTATGTATCCAATTGAAAATCAGAGTGTGAGTTCAAACTTGATCTGTGCCCCAATCGCCATTCAGTACATGTTAAAGAACGCGCTTAGTATCTGCCCCTCTGTCTCTCGTTTCTGAAAAACACGGCCCTTTTTAAGTTCGGTGGGGGAAGAGAAAGGGGGACGCTGAAATACGAGCAAAGGACCGAAGACTGAGAGGCAAGAGTCTGGTATTTTACACTGGAAGACTATTGTCAAATCAAAAGGTTTTTACATTCAAATTGTATGTTTGCATCGTTAAAGATTGGCTAGCTATCACTGAAGCGAGTATCTTGGTTAGCCATTGCTAGCTAACATTGGCTAACAGCTAGCTAGCTAACCCATTTAGCCTGCTAGCAAGCTACCAACACGGAAGGAAAAATAAAGCCAAATAGGTAGTTTTTTTTCTCTATCTGCTACAGCAGAAAATGTAACCTGCCTTGTTATTTGTTTAACTTGATCGATGATTGTTTTTTTTTGTCTCATCGAAGAATCAACTCGAAACGAAGCCAAGGTCTTGACTGCCTGCATCTCCACAAAAAATAAGTAAAATGGCGGAGCCGGACAAACTAAACATCGACTCCATAATACAGCGTCTTCTGGAAGGTGAGGATTTGCACCTAGCTACCTAGGAAACTATTTCAATTACAAAAGTAGCTTGTTACATTTATGCTACTTATCCATGTGTAGTTGTTCATCCTTTGTGTGTTAATGTAAGTATCGTTGACGTTGGCGACAGTAGTTGGCTAGTTTAACTACTGGTTAACGTTAGCTAGCCGGTGTTCTGAAACGATGTGTTCTGGGTGCCTATTCTACAAGGTAACGCGTTAGTAGAGTTACCAGGAGTGCGGGGATGTTGCTTAATGCTTCACTATACCTCTCGATCTGAGATGCCCATTTAATTACCTTGTATTAATAATGGCAAGCCATTATTGTCAAACAAGTCTACCACCGGCATACGATTATGCTTGTCCTGCCGTAACTAGTGTGTTATAGATATGTTTTAGGTGTAAGAGTTTAGTCAGTAGGGCTGGGACGACCCCCCCTCCCACATTGCATATACTTAAAGGGGATCCTGATTTGTATAGGGGAAGTGGCCCTTTAAAATCCCTATAGTTACTGTCAAAAACACCAGCAAAGCTTTCTAGGGTAGCCTATAGCAGGGCTGAATATTTAGCATGCTGTTGATGTTTGAAGTGGTTACAAAGATTTTACCACTTGTTTGGATAGTGAGGTGACATACTTGGGCAATGTGAGGATGCACTTTGCAAGTAGCATGTTATAATCTGTAGAATAAAATTTTGTTTGGAGTGTGTAGTTGTGTGCAATTGATGACAAATGGTTCACTTCTTTTCTGCGTGCGTGGCTTTCCCTGGGGCAGTTCATGAATTTACTGATGGGTTAAACATGTTTTTGTACTATTGCAAAGAGTAATTATATTGAATAATATTAGCCTTAGTGGGCGGTGTTTTGGAGATGCTTTCTGTACAATAGTGGGTTGGTTGGCTTATTATAAAGATAGACAAATGTATTTAACAAAATCTGGAACTAAAGGATTGTGTGTTGGGCCATCCACATGTTTGAATCCAATGTGACATCTGCCATTGCGCTTTTGAGTGAGGCATTTAGCTCTAATGACTCCTGGAATTCCCACTGTGGGTAAACTGGCAACGCACGTGGGTCTGCATATGATTCTTTCCCCATCAAAAACAGTGATGACATGCTGGTCAAAAGAAAAAACTGAAGGTTTTATAGGTGTAAAGATAAGTTTAGTGACTTTTTAAGCTTAGGCCTTCAAAATAACGTGTGCATTCTATAACTTGATCACATATCCAAGTAAATACTCGGCTGTAGAAATTAAAATTTCAATAAAATCTGTAAGTATTGATTTCCATTGTTTCTGTGTATCTTGTTCGTAGTGCTGTAAGGATACACCGATTCATAATTGCACATTATGGGGGGCTTTTGACGGTTTGCACTGTGAACCCGAATAAATACATTTAAAACAAAGTCTAAATGAATAGCCAGCTATGCTGTGTTGAATGCATCTTAAAGGGCAATAACAATATCTAAGACTTGTCTAAGTTCATAAATCGCTTGAAAGTTTTGTACTAAAGCGATTTCATAAAACTTTCTTAAATGTTTATCTCTGTGAAGTATGAGTGTTCTGTCACAACTACATTGGGGAACCACAGTCAATTGTGGTACATGTAATAATAGTTGGCACTTTTCCCACTGTTTTGTAACTGAGAGGAAGCGCTAGTTCTACAATGGTGGGTGGTGTTAATGATAAACCAACACGTTAAATCTGCAACCTGGCTGCATTTTGGCATTCCAGTAAACCACCACTGTGATTGACAGATAGTTGTTGATAAAACATTAACAGCGTGTCGCCACTGCTTGACAAAAAGAGCCTATGGCGCTGCTAACATCTCAAACATGTTGACACATCTACGCCAACATCACCGGAACATTAGATTTACATTTTACCCTGAGAACTGCCCAGAGACTGAGACTGCCTAGAGTCCAGAGGTGGCTGTTCAAAGTGCCTGGGTAGGGATGTGGGGATTGAGCATTGCCTGAAGGTAGGAAGGAGAAGCTCCTTCTATTTCTCCGTATGCAAGAACCATAGCCTTGAAGCTGATGCAAGCTTCAACTGGAAGCCAATGAGGAATGTGAAGAAACACAGAGACATGGGAGAACTTGGGAATGTTGAACACCAGATGGGCTGTAGCATTCTGAATGAGTGGCAGGAGTTAGGTTAAAGAAGTCGGGAGACCCAGCAAGAATACTTTACTGTAATCCAGACGTAAGACGACAAGTGCTTGGACAAATACCTGTACTGCTTCCTGAGTTAAGGTTGTACTCTATGAATGTTGTAGCGCATGCACCTGCAGAAGCCAATAACTGCCTTGATGTAAGCAAAGAACCTCAGCGTGTCGTTGAGCCATGCCAAGGTTCTTTGCACTCTGGCAGGAAGACATTGTGCCTTTGTCAACCATGATGGTCATGTCCTGGAGTGGACAAGCCTTCCCGCTTTAGACGTGCAGCTCGGTCTTGTTAAGCTTGAGGGGTGAGTAGTTTGACATCAAAGGGATCAAATGGTGGTTTCTTTAAGAGGGGAACTAACATCTTGAAGTTCGCTGGGAGACAGCCAGAGCCCAGCAAAGAGTTGATGAGGGCTATGTGGAATGGGAGATGTTCTCCTGAAATAGTCTGGAGAAGGGAGGATATATAGTCAAGAGGGCATGATGTTGCAAGGCTAGCCTTCACTAGCTGCAGGATATCATCTAGTAAAAGCGGTCAATGCGTGGTCAAGTTAGGTGTGAGTGACCAGTGGGCATGGAAGGAAGCAACACGGAAACGCAAAGAAACAACAAATTTGTCTGCCCAATGCGTTTAAGCAGCCTTTAGCATCAGTCCAGTTGTGCTAAATAAATGACAATAGCCGTGGGTGTGAGTATAGCTGTGGATATGCACCTGTGCTCTGTGGTTGAGAAGAGGGTTTCAGCACCTCCTAAGGTGCTCGAGTCACGTTATGAATGTCCCTCCTAATTATTTCAGCAAACAGGTGGTACCCGCACTAGAAGATTGTAAAACAATGTTTGTACCAGGTTTACATTTTATTCACATTTTAATTTGTGCTCTCATCGGGCTTTATACATTTTTCCTGTATTACTGTTTAATCTATTGCCAAATTAATTTCTGCTTGACACAAATTAGGGCTAATTACTTATTGCCGAGCTCCTTGTGCATTGCTTGAATGGGACGATTCTAAACATGTACATTAATGAAAAGTTATTTTAAAAACTATTTGGGGGGGTAACTTCATTAGCTGCTTATCTTTTTGACCAGACATGTCTGCCATACAGTGGCGAATGCATAAGATGGAACTTAACCCGATCATCCATTTCTGAAACACAAAGGCCACAGTAACTGCTACAACACATCACTCCATTTTTACATTAGACAGTGCGCTTACTCTCCAATTGCAAAGTTTACTGCAGCGATGCCTAATTGTCTGAAACTCGTCACTTCACCCAATTGTCTAGAGGCACTTTAAAAATACTCCACATAGTGTCTAGAGGTGTTTTTTTTTTTCTGGTAAGTTCAAAGGAATTTGCTAACTAGCGCAATAGCACAATTTGTTGGTAGAGTTGGCTTGTGGAACTACTTCCCAATTTAATACAGGGCTCAGCTCATGCATGAATATGTTAAACTACCCCTTTAACACAAATTTGTTTCAGTCCTTGCCACTCCTTAGATTTATGATGGCTTTTATGGTAACATATGGGCCTTGGTGATGATGAGGTGTGGGGGGGGGTAGAAAAGGCAATCAAATTTCTGATCCGTATGATAAACGTTGGTAGGTTGTGTAATGGGTGCCCTGAGGTTGTAAGACGACCATAAATCCCTCCAGCGACTCACTCCATAAGGACTTTTGCTGTTGTCAGCACAGTGGCCGAGTCAGATATGTACTGCTTTCTGCTGGCCTGTGAACAGTCAGTTCAACTACCATAAAACAGGAAGAGGTTTATACTGTCAGGTTAGAATAGGAAATAGTTTCTGTCAAACACTGGTCTGATCGGTTTGAACCCCGCAGTTGGTGTTGCTGTTTTTTTTCTGTCCTCTTTTGTACTGCTTCTTATGCGATTGCTTCTTTGTTCTGAAAAACTTGGAGATGGTGTTGGAGTTAATGTTCATACATAGCCTGCCTTACTTCATGGCAATAGTGGTTTGTCATGTTGTAGAGCTCAATCTTTGTTTTGTTTTTTACCTGATGCTCTAATCCATAGTGATTTACAGGAACAATTAAGGTTAACTGTTTTACTCAAGGACAGAGCAACAGATATTTCGCCTTGGCTCAGAATTCAATCTAGCAATTGTACCGTTATTGGTCAGATGCTCAAACCACTAAGCTGTCTGCCGGCCCAAGTTGTTAGGGCAGGTTTATTTTACTCAGATCCTGGAGGGTGGAAGTGCTTCAGTTTAGGTAATTTTTCATGAGATTTTTTTTAGTCAAAGCCAAAGTGAAGAGGAACTCTTTTTATTTTTTTTTTTTTTCTGTTGATATTTTATAAAATTGTACTCTTTATGCCCATGGATGTTCCAAATATGCACATCTCCAGATTTAGTGTTGAAAATGTTTAAATTAAATTCATTTATAAGCTCCCACCACATCTGTCTTTTGTAAACTTTGCTTATGTTTATTATTTACACAGGCTTCTTTCCGGCACAGACTTTTTCCGATTGACTAATTCAGTGATTAGAATACTTCCAACTAAGCTGTGTGGTTGTTTCATCTAGCTTCATTAAAATGTATGTACTTACTGTAAGTCACTTTTGATAAGAATATGCTAGTATGTAATGGTAAATGTTATGCATATCAGTGAGAGGATAAAGCACCTGTGTGTGGCATCAGGTGAATAGTCGGGTGAATTTGCGTTATAGTTATTATGGTTCCTGTTAGGTGATTAAGATGAGACTTACAGTTCTTGAGAACATTAAGATTTGATGTGAAGTTTACAGGCGCTTTAATTTCTAACGTGGCATTCTTCCAATATAGCCTACTTGATGTTATTTTGGTCAACGGTAAAATGTCTTCTGTTAAATGGTTGGTTTGATAATTTGTAATTTGTCTCATCTGTACCTCATGCCCCTTCTAGTTTAGATGACTGGAAGAGTGTACCCCTTCTTGTTTAGTTCTACAGAGGTGAATTTTTGAGCAAGAAAACCAACCCCTGTGCAACTTCAGGATACAACTGTCTACTTTTAATAGATGGTTGACAACATATAACTACATATTTAGTCTCAAAGTTCATTAAAAAGTCAGCCTAAAACACACCCATCCACAGTATGAAACAAGAGCCAACCTGTTCGTAATGTTGACCGATCAAGCGATTTTGAGTATGGTGAATGGTGACTCCTTTTACCTTACTAACCATTAGCCTCCTGACATGTATCTGAACAGTCATTCTGGACTTATACTATTCTACTCCTGTCACCATCTAAGAGAATGTCCATATCAGCTGTGGACGTATCAGGAGGGAAATCTGTAGCTAGCCAACTGTTGATTTCCTCTCTTAACCCCAATGGCTTTTCTATTGTGCTTGCCCAACTTTTTCTTTTCTGCCCCGTGACTGGCCAAGTGGAAAGCCCTTTGTCTGAACCCCCTCCCATCCCCCACTTTTGTCCATTGGCAATGTGGCTAACTTTGGAGTAAGCTCTGTCAGAGCTTAGCTGCCCCTAATCCAGGTTTAAAATGACAAGCTGCACTACCCTATTTATACCCACTTTTCAGGGCATGTGTTGCTGCCTGAACATAACACTACCAATCTAGATCTGGCCTGAGGTCCTACCTGGAAGTCCAATGCATCCCCAATTTCAGAACAAATGAGGTTAGCCCCTTCTCCACCGCAGGTTTAGCGTACCCCTTCTCCGCCGCAGGTTTAGCGTACCCCTTCTCCGCCGCAGGTTTAGCGTACCCCTTCTCCGCCGCAGGTTTAGCGTACCCCTTCTCCGCCGCAGGTTTAGCGTACCCCTTCTCCGCCGCAGGTTTAGCGTACCCCTTCTCCGCCGCAGGTTTAGCGTACCCCTTCTCCGCCGCAGGTTTAGCGTACCCCTTCTCCGCTGTAAATTGTTCTGCTTTTAAGTGTATATACCCAATTCACTTAAACAAGTACAGTACAAAATTATCGTTGGACACATTTGTCATGCTTTATGGTTGAATATTGTCCACGGGCGGCTTTTTTGTTTTTCTCGTTGCTTAGTTCTCCTGTAATGATTGATTGAGGTGTGGAGAACTGGCATTGGGAACATCACCTGTACCGATGGCAGACAGCAGTGTGTGCAGGAAGGAGGGTGGATTGTATTCAGTGCCAGTGATGATACAATCATCCTGACTGCATCAGGCATAATTCCCTAGTAGCCAGCATCATGAGTCACTGGAATAAACTTTGCTACATGCACCATTATCTCTATTGCCTGGATCTTGTCATGCAAACAACATTTCTAAATATTTCATGACTGACTGGGATGTTTTGCCCTTTCGGCTATGGTGTACACTGTTTGTCTCTCAGATGAGGGTTGATACTGAAGTGTGCACGTCATCCAGCTCCTTAACCGACACTACCGGCTCAAAGCCACAGTGGTAAATAAACTAAAGATGTTCCATACCAACGTATGGTTCCGGTACAGCTTACTCGCTGCCTGTGTTGGTCTTGGAAAAATATATTTAAAGTATAATGCATTAGTTATCTTCACCTCTCCTTGTTGAAAACCTTTAGCTGATGTATGTTGTGAATTTTTACATTTGAACTTTACTAAAAAAGCACTACAATGTAAAATACTCAACCTGGGTTTTTTTTTCTGTTCCTAGCACAACATAACAGCTTTCAATAACTGTTCACAATGGTTCTCAAAGTATCCCCAGTGCTATAATGTGACATTAGGAAGAGAAAAGTTTTAGCAGCCACTTAATTAACTGGTGCTGCATTACATGAGAAACATAGCATCAGCTCCAACAGGAAACGCGTGAGGGGCCATGAGGTGTGTGTCTGACTTATGAGGTGAACAGGAGAGGCAACTGAGTCAACTCCCACTGGCCTGGTTAACCTTTTTGCTTTTTATTACCTCTTCTGAATACACAGGAGCTGTCTTGACTGGATCCTATAGAGAAGTTAATTGTGCTTGTTAGCTAACATTAGCTGGGATAAGTTAGACTACATCATTTTAATGCCGCTCTTTTAGATTATTAGCTAAATTGCAAGCCTCCCTTTTTGGTGCTGTAGTCTGTTCTATTCATTTTAACTTTTACTTCTGTCATTTTGAATTCCCTCTTCCATTGATTAGCCCTAGGCTACCAAACCCTGTCCCTGGAGAGTTGGCATTCTGTTGGTTTTCTCTCCAACCCCGGTTGTGAATAACCTAATTTAGCAATTTATTTTAATCAGATGTGCTTGATTAGGGTTGGAACACACTTGTAGGGCTATACATTTCCAGGAGCAGGGTTAGACTGCCCCTGGATTGGCCAGATCACCTAATTATTTGCCAGACACAAGGCTGTAGCATTATTTTAGGCAAGTGGCAGTTTGAAGACTTGTGATTTGACACTTAAGTACAAATTGTAATTTGCTTTGCAGGCAGCATTCCAACGTGCAACACGTGGAAGTGTTGCTTGAAGGCCATTGTGGTGTGCACACTGTCCTCTTAACATCCACGCATAATGCCCCAGGAAGCCGCTGTACCTGAGTTGGTAAGAGCATGGCTCTAGCAATGCCAGGGGTGTGGATAACTCCTAATTTGAATCTATCCCCCCATACATCCCTAACTCAGCTGATGTCTGGTGAGCATTCTGGCAAGGTAGATGCTACATACTGGTGGTGGATACCCCCCCCCCCTTATTATCTAAAGTGCTATATGAGTACAATCAATTATTAACTCCATTTTGTAAAGCTCTTACATAGCTGTGACACTGTTGACATACTGTGGGTGTTGCTAGGTGACAGCCTCTGCGCCTCAAGATGCTCACCTCAGCAGTGCATGTTTGTTTCGTGACTTGACCACATCTCTGACTAGCCTGCTGCTGAGTGTACTGTTCCCATTGCCAGTTCAGACAGACAGTTCACTTGGTTACCTGGTGATGTAGTCAACCAAGTTGATTTAATTATCATTTAAAGGGCATAACCCTGTCCAACTATAACACTGGCACAGGACCAGTAAAAACACGTCAGACCGGTTGATCACTTCAGTAACTAGCCTGACAGGGCCGCATTTTTGCATTTCCAAAATCTATGGATAGAATGTACAATGTCACCCCTGTGAGTTAGCGGTCCCCACTTCTGAAGTACCCGAGCTGCAGGCTACCAAAGTTCATGCATTCACACAGCACAAGTGAGGTGCTATGCAAAAACAACTACTGATCAGTCCTCTTGCTGAAGTTTAGTGATAGTTGTTTTCTGACAGTAAACCTTCAATAGTGAACATAGCAAATATTAGCACGCGCCAATAAAACAAAAGAAGCAGTTAACCGCAATATTGAATTGCAATGCATTTTGCAATACACTGTCGGAATGTAAGTATTCTGATAATATTCTATTGCGAGGACCCTTGAAATTCCCAGTCCTAAAATAAAGCATGGCAACCTATTGCATTTAAAATTCCACTTTTACCGGGCCGATAAGTTTGTTTCGGGGTCAGTAATCTTATGGACAGCAGGCTTAGCCGGCACAATGAGGAAAAAAAGTTATGGTTGGACTGTGGTAGAGCCTTGGGTCTGTGTTGCACTGTCCACCATCGTTTCCAGTGTGAGATTTAGCTGTGTGCCTATTTCTGTTGCTGCCCCCCTATCCTGGTTACAGCTGCCTACTGACCTGCGGTGGTTTGGTGCCGATGCATAGCATGGCCTTCCCCTGCCACCCCGACCGTCTGGTCTGGAGTGCTCCAAAACCAAGACTAACCCTGTTAGTTCTTATGACGGTTTCACATGTTCTGAAGAGTTTTGTGACAGTAATTGTCCATCCTGCTTGCCTGTGCTGTGTACAGATTCATCTTGGCTCTGCAGTAGAGTCAGGATTGTGCTCTCAGAGATGCTCGAGATATTGATCAGTTTGCCATGTCCTTGTGAGCTGGGTGTTATCACTGCTATTTGTGTGTGTTTCTTTGGTGTTGGCAGAGCATGTTTGTTCCAGTAGGCGTAATACCAGTCCTCATTCTGCTGTCTCTCTCCTCTAGTTAAGGGCTCTCGGCCAGGGAAAAATGTTCAACTGACAGAGAACGAAATCCGTGGCCTATGCCTCAAGTCCCGTGAAATCTTCCTCAGCCAGCCAATCCTGCTCGAGCTTGAAGCACCACTCAAGATCTGCGGTGAGTCCTATTGGATAAGTCTAGTCACGACTCAGTGGCTGGAATGAGTTTCCTGTTAATTGTGTGATGCAACTGATGGTGAATGTTTCAAGGTTTCACAAAACAGCTTTTCTCGTTGTCTGACACAGTGGAATTATCTCTAATTGCCTGTGCTATCTCTGTTGTCAGGTCAACCACCTCTATACAATGCCATACTGTATGTAATGTCGTCAGGGAGGTTGTGGACTGACTTTCCACCTCTTTGCTGCCCCCTGCAGGTGACGTCCACGGTCAATACTATGACCTACTGCGGCTGTTTGAGTACGGAGGATTCCCCCCAGAGAGCAACTACCTGTTCCTGGGTGACTACGTGGACCGGGGGAAGCAGTCCCTGGAGACCATCTGCCTGCTGCTGGCCTACAAGGTCAAATATCCCGAGAACTTCTTCCTGCTGCGCGGCAACCATGAATGTGCATCTATAAACCGTATCTATGGCTTTTATGACGAGTGTAAGTGCAGAGACGGGGCTTGAATACGTCTGGCTTCACGAGGCTGGTACACTCCCTCTGCAGTATTGGCCATTTAGTAACGGCCTGTGGGGTTTTCTTGTTTAGGTAAAAGACGGTATAACATCAAGCTGTGGAAGACCTTCACAGACTGCTTCAACTGTTTGCCCGTAGCTGCCATTGTAGACGAGAAGATCTTCTGCTGCCACGGAGGTGGGTGCTGCATGCTTCCATAGTCTTTCTGTGTCTGTGTGTGGAAATATGAGGGGTCTATCGCTCACTGCTGTCTCGTGGGCCACAGCAATAAACCTTTTGGTTTCCGCCGTGGTCCCGTTTCTGTATTGGAACTGAGAAAGTGGTAGTCATCAGCGTGCGCTTTCAGACGGATGGCTTCAGAAGTGCGGGTCCTAACGGTGTGTTGTGCCGATTGTCTGTCCAGGCCTCTCACCCGACCTCCAGTCCATGGAGCAGGTGCGCAGGGTGATGCGGCCCACAGACGTCCCCGACCAGGGCCTGCTCTGTGACCTGCTATGGGCCGACCCAGACAAGGACGTCCTGGGCTGGGGTGAAAATGACCGCGGGGTCTCCTTCACATTCGGGGCAGACGTGGTGGCCAAATTTTTGCACAAACACGACATGGACCTTATATGCAGGGCACATCAGGTAAGGGGTGAGCTCACTGGGGTTTTACATGAGGCTGGGAGAGGGGAAACATGGGGGGTCACATAGACCGATTGTGGTTTGGGAAGAATATGGAAGAATGTTTTAAGGCAAATCTGATGAGGCCATTGCACCCAGAGCCATGAATTTAGAGTTTAGCCCAGTTTGAGAATGCAAGAGCCTCTGTACATTGATGTGACGATATAAGCGCCTCTGACAATTACCAATTAAACAAGCCTAGCAGAGCAGAGAAAGCCCTCTGTTTTTTTATTGATTATCTTTCAGGGTTGTATGTATCCAAGTTAAGGCTGTACTTGACCAAAATAAATCCTTGTCAACGGTTGTATTGACCAATTAATCGATTGATTTTAAATGGGTATTATTCTACGAAACAGCTACAGTATGTTTTAATTACATCAACTAAATGTATCAGGCTTGTCTGATGCTTTTAAAGTGAACTAAATGATGAAATGGCTCGAGGAGAAATTATTTTAGGAGACAGTTAAAACCTGACCCATCCCGGATTCTGCCATTATGCTCTTGAATCGCCAAACGATTTACAGACCTGCCTACATGCACGCATTTTGCGTACCAACTACGCAATTCTCTGTCCATGTATGCAGGTATGAGATCCAAGTTAAAAGTACGCAAAAATGAATATGGCCTAATTATTGTAATTGTTTTTACATTTTAATAAAATCCTTTGACTAAATTTAACATCCCGATTCTCAATATGCAACACAGAGACATGTACGGAGTTTGTGTCAACGGACATGGAGATTAATACATCATTATTCGACATAGCTACGTCTGCCCCTCCTGTTTGTTGTGTGGCTGAGTTTGCCGACTGTCGGCTGTAGGTAAACACATGGACAAATCCCGTTTCAACTCCGTGTGTGAGAAAAGTTTGCATGTGCTTAAAACATTTGTTAAAGTTGTGTATTTCTGGTTGACACATGAGCTAATTGTTTTCGTCTGCTTGTTGGCCATAAGTTGGGTAATTGTCTCACACTAACGTTAGCAGACTTAAGATGGACATTCAGTGGGCTCTTAAATGCCAGCAGTTCACTCGCATTTGCTATTTAAAGAAATTCATTGCAAATACGAAAAATAACTAGTCGCATTTGTGCTGACTGTGATACATTTATATTTTCCACGTAACATTAACGAGGATCATGCAACCTGATCGACTGTAACTGTAATTTTGATCCATGTCACTAAAAGCACCACAATATTACAATCCAAAATAAATATAAACATCTTGGCATTAAATGGAGTCAGGAGTTCAGAAAATCGCTTGATGAAGAATGAATGAGTGTCCGGTATTAGATATAGAGGCAATGCTTCTAAAATGCCTTTGCACTAGATTTGAGATTTAATCAATTTAAAAAATCTGAAATTTTGTATGCACTGCCAAGAAATACAATAGGCACCTTTACATAGGCTGGAACATCGGACTCTTCTAGCGAACAGCGTTCAGATTCCCTTTGCGGTAGCCTACAAAGCTTTGCGTAGCTAGTTTGCGGTCTGTGTCCATGCGATCATTTGTTTTGATGTTTTTAAAATTATTTTGATTTTAGTGTTGATTAGGTACCGTGTCGAAAAATCCAAAACCTGTGATTAGCCTTGTTTGAGAGTTGATACGCATTCCTCTACTGTAGAGACTAAACTTGGGGCATATCCTAAGAAAATCTTTATAGATAACCATCTCCATTCTACACTGTACATGAAATGGAATAAACATGAAATCTGTGCTAATTCCACAAAACACTTATTTTGTTTTGTAAAATAGACAGACAGCAGCAAAACTGCCTGTCTGAACTGGGAACAATTAAACAAGTGCTTTCAATTAAACAAGTCTCTTCTGGTCACTGATCTGAATATGAGCGCCTGAGTTTGCATGTCAGTGCTGATGACTGGTCGTGCAATTTAGTTTTCTGAGCAAGTGCATAGGTGCCCTGCTGTAGCCATAGGTGCCCTGCTGTAGCCTGCAGTTGTTTGGTTTTGACTCTTTATTTAATTTTCACCTTGTTTGTTCTATCCTCAGGTGGTAGAAGACGGTTACGAGTTCTTTGCAAAGAGACAGCTTGTTACTCTATTCTCCGCCCCTAACTACTGTGGGGAGTTTGACAACGCTGGTGCCATGATGAGTGTGGATGAGACCCTCATGTGCTCGTTCCAGGTAGGTCCTATTCTTCTGTTCACTCTGCCTTGCCCTTTTGCCTTCAAAGAACAGTATTGTTAGTTCACCATTACATTAATATATTAAAATGTTTGTTACATTTGAAGATTTTCTTAATGTTTCAATGAAAAAAGACCTAGTTGTTCAAAACATTTAAGACATTTAAAAAAAAAAAAGTACAGAGGGAAATCACATGAAATGTATACATGTTAATGAAATGTATAAAGAAAGATGAGGGAAAACATTACATCAATTGCATTCTTTTCTGAAATCTATCAGTTCCTGTCTGTCATTGTTGATTTCCAGCTGGTCCCTATCATATTTTTGTGTGGTGTTCTGTAGTGTTTAGTCAGTAGGTGTATTTATATTTTTAGCGGTCTAAAGAAAGCCTCTGTTCTGTCCCTCAGATTCTCAAGCCTGCAGATAAGAAGCTGTATTCTTATGGCGGCGGTGGAGGAATGGGATCTGGACGCCCCGTTACACCACCACGAAATTCAGCTAAGGGTGGAAAGGCCAAGAAATAACACCCACTTGACCCCTTCCCCTGAACCAAGCCTCCCTGTCGCCCCCCCCGCCCCCTCTTTCTCTCTACCTCCCCACCATGTCCCTCACCAAACAGCAACAAAGCCAACAGTACCTTGGGTTTTGTTCTCTGGTACTGTTTTAAACTGTTTGAGTGTGTGTGCGTGCGTCTGAAAGAGGATTTTGTCGTTCTGTTTGTATGTCTTCCCTCTGCTTCTCCTGTAACTTTTTAGATGAAATGGGTCCTACTTTCAGTGATATAAATGCACACCTCGGGGTGGGGGGGAGGAGGGGGGGGGATTGGGGAGAGGAAAGGAGCCTTTACTGTTTGTTAGGGCCCTGCACTGTTTTAATGCAAAACAAGCTTTTGTACATCCTGTTTGAGAGGTGTGTGTAGAGTGGAGTCCAGTTGCACGGTGAGATGGTATCAGTGACACACGCATCACACAACCGAGAGCACAGGTGGATATGTGCAGACGGACCCTTTAGTTTATGGATTCACAAAGAGCCGGAGGCAGATTTTTTTTTTTTCTATTTCAAAAACCTATGATTTTGAAACGCAATTATGGATATGAGTTTCGCTCTTTTTTTCTTTTTTTTTTTAGTTCAAAAGATCTCAATCTGTTGCATTTTAGTTATTTGGAAGTTGATCATTAATAAAGATAAACATTTATTTAAAAATGTCCATCATACTCTTCTGTATGTTCGCCTCACCATTGTGATATATGTTTATATTCAGTTTCTCTATCCCCTATGACATTTTTGCTTGATAGAATAAAAACTGTTTGTTTAGGGTGGGAGATTGGGGTTCATTGCTGGCTCCAAGATATACCCATTTCCTGTGCTGCATTTTGGGGTCTTTCTTAGTGTTTTTTCTCTATCATCCCCCTCCTTTAAACTACTTTTTGTCTGTTTTACTTGCCCCTTTCCCCTAAACACTGCAGTGTTTTTAGTCAATTTGAATTTTTCTCCTTCCATATTCTTTCATTTTGGTCAGAAGTTTCTCTTCGTCTTCTGAGTAGTCAAAGAACTTCATACATAGGGTAGCAAAATTCTGAACTCCCGATACATTCTCTGGTTTTATTGACATCCACCACAAACCAGTATTTTTGAGACGAGACGAAAATTCATTAAAAGTTAATAGAATTTGGCAACCCTAGTCATACCTCCAGTTTTCCGCCACACTTTACCTCTGCTCCTTGCTGGTCTGTTATTTTCTTTTTTTTTTTTGTTTTTTTTACTGTTATATTGAAAGATAATGTGTAACAACTTGCCAGACAGCATCAGTGGTTCTATCCTGTGATGAGGGTTCCTCCTCACCCTGTAGTAGTTTGCTTATAGGCTTTTAGTGTGCTCTCCTTTCCAGTTGGTGGCTTCTTTCACACAACTGACTCACCATCATGCTCAATGGGACAGTGGGATTCAGGAGTACTGTACATTAAATGCGCCCCTGCACTGAATAGCTGGGGTGCATGGGGGGGGGGGGTCAGTAGTATTATTTTTAAAGCTGTTTTTCCTTGGCTTTTCAGTTTATGGGAGAAAAAAATCATATTGTGAGACCAATGAGCGTTGGTTTTAATGTCATGATACATTGCCCAGAAGTCTTATTTGCTGTTATAAGGATTTTGAATGCTTGATATACGATATACTCCATGGAAAAGGTAATATACTTGTTTGTAAAAGAACTGTGTAATATTAGAGAATACATTTTGGTTTGGAAAACTTTTTTTTCGGGTAAAGTAGCACCTGGAGTTTCAAGTCTTGAAAATTGGGAATTCAGTGGCTTTCAGGCCAATATAAAATTTCTCTTGTGTTATGACAGTTCTTTTCACTAATGATTCAAACCTATAATTTCAACAATCTGAAATATTGTGGAAAATGCAGTTTGAAACCAAGCTTTACTTAAATGCTTTAAACAGTACAGTAATCAAGTTTAACCACCGCAAGAGTGCTGGTGCTGTCCTGAATGAATACTTCCAAAACGTATAGTTTCATCCTACCCTATTCCTGCTCATAGCGGTGTAAACTTTCTGCTTGCAATGTTGGTCATATAGGCCTAAGTAAACTTATTACTATTAATACATCACCAACAATCTACTGTAACTATCAATCTTATTTCTTTTGACGTTGAATTTTTTTGTTGTTGAGAGAACTAGGGCAATATAGACAATGTAAAATGTTTATTTTCTTTCAACCAATCAGGGACGTTTTCCTCGATGCACTGTCGCTGGGTAGAATACAGACTTTTAAGCTGACGACTGAAACAAACGTTAAAGAAAATAAAAAATAATGCTATTTTTTATTTTTATGTAATTTGTTTTCCAACCAATCACAAATCTTGTCTCTGTTACCGGATAGAAAATAAAGAATAGTGAATTTGTAATCTTTGTCCTGTTTTTATGTGTGACATTTTGTCTTGAGTATTGGCTCATACACTGGACTCCTTTTGTTATGTGATTTAAAAAACAGCAATATTATTGTGTTTATGGCTGGTGAGGGGAACACTTCTTTCCAAAGTTATTTCTGGACATTTCTATTCATAACAGTCAACCATTGTTTTAGCCTATCAAATCTTCATAATTTAAAGCAGTGGCTAACTAAATTTCCATCCAATTTGCTGATCTCTCTTCTAGTATTCTAAAATCCAAAAAGAAAATATGCTTATTAGTGGCAGAGATGTTTCCACCTAACTGACTTTTTGTGGCTCAAAAGCAATATGATAAAAATTGGTGCTTGGATAGAGTTTGAGTACTAAGCCCAGTTTGCAAGCTTGTAATAGATTATTTTCTAAAATTTAAAACAAATTGCATTCACAAATTTTATAACTGAATAATGGCATCTGAATACATGTGCATGTCAGTTTTGCGCACATAGATGTACCAGATCAAAAATATTTGTAGATGTGCAAACAATGGTTTATGAGCAAGGTTGAAAGAGAAGAGAAACCGAAATTGCTCTGTAAGGTGGGAACTATTTCATAGGTCATTATACTCTACATTGGTTGTTTTTTGTCCCTGAAAGCTCCTGCTGTACTGCAACATTCATAGTATGGACCAGGAGTACAAATATATTATAGCAATGTTAATGTAATCGCTATGAACTTGTGGACAATGTGTTAATTATAATTTAATAACCATCTGTTGCTGTCCAAAAACTTGCTGTCGCCAACACAAAATATAAACTATCAAAAGTGAATGAGTGCCAGACCACATCCATTGCGTGTTTTAAAGGCTTAAATATACTTCAAGCTAAGTACGTGTACACATACGCAGGATGGCTGCCACACATATCCTCCATACCTTTGGTACTACTTTTGGTCCGTACATTGTGCACTTCTCCCTAGGCCTTGAGTGTACGCATACACAGGTGCAATACCAACAGAAATTGTGGGGCATTATACCCAAGATCCTCTGAGGTTCTGTGAGACTGAAACATCGAAGTAGTAGTACACAATGAATAAGTTGAATGGCCTAATGCATTAGCGTCGTTGGCGTCGCTGCAGCTTTTTTTTTTGTCGTTTTCTAGACATACATTAATAACAGTACCTCCTCTGTCGCCATGTTTATTGTGGTTGTACAAAGTCGGCAATTGTCAACGTATTTCCGGGCAGGAGGAAGATGTTTTGTCGCGGACTACCTCCTTGTGGACATAGCTTTTAAATATCCGTCTGGACATAAAGTACGCAGTGGAGTATGTTAGCAAAGCCGCTTTCGTAGCATTCGCATACGTACATATGTACCCCTCCAAAACTGGAGTATATCGAGAACTTAAGTCTACTGCAACTATACTTTACTTCCAGCCACACATGCTAAGTCACTGGTTTCCATGTATTCCACGAATGGCCAGCAAATACTATTGCTGCTTTATGTGGACTGTTGCTGGTGTGTGGAAGAGATTGAAAGGAAGCTACAGGCCAGGGGTCAGCAGCTGGCAGCAGGGTGCCCCACTGATGACCATCTTCTGCAGCCTACCTTCATGGGCTGTCTCTCTGTGTTTATCTGTGACACGGCAGATTTTAGAATTTAGGGGGTTCCACCGATCACAGACCTGATGGACTGGTACTTTATCAAGTATGAGCTGTCCCTCTACTGCCTAAAGAGGATTCGTAGGGGGGAAGCCCCCATACTGTATAATGAGTACTTTCTGCAGGAGCCGATGTTCTAATGATGTCACCTTCATTTTGCATTCATTATCTTGAATCAGTTATTGTTTCTTGTGGAATGCATATTAGCTGATAATTATACTTACAAAAATAAATACATACTAAATAAATTACAATTAACTCAGAGATTTATTATTAACATTTTGGAATAATTGACCTACTTATAAAAGTAATTCCAAAAATTACAAGAAATATAGAAATAGGTTGTAATGACAAACATGAAACAAGAGCTGGGGTTGAAAGGTAACTGGAGGGCTTAGCAACTGATTGATTCTTGATTGCCATTTAGCAGGCGCTCTCATACAGAGCTTTTCATACTTTTTCATATGGCCACTTGTGGGAATTGAACCCCCAAACCCATGCATTGCAAGTAGAGGTCTTTATGGGTCTTCATGGATCTCGTACTACTAGCCTTGTAGAACTGCATGGATCTGGCGTGGTTACATTGGGAATGTACAAGACCACCTTTTGTCACTAGAGCCAAAATTCTAAACCCTGCTTATTTACAAAGGGTGTCTTATTAGACCCAAACATATCTTTGCGTGTCTGACCCTGACCTTACAGGTGCATCTCAAAAAATTTGAATATTGTGGAAAAGTTCATTTTTTCCGGTAATTCAAATCAAAAAGTGACACCTTATATACATACATTCTAGATTCATTACACAAAGTGAAATATTCCAAGCCTTTTTTGTTTCTTTCTTGGTGATAACAGCTTACAGCTCATGGAAATCAAAACTACAGTGTCTCAAAATATTGCAGTAAAAAATGTATAATACAGAAATATCGATCTGAGAAGAGCTCTAATCAGCTAATTAACTCAAATTACCTGCAAAGTTTTCCTAAGTATGCTAATTAATGCAGTCAATACTTGGTCAGGGCTCCTTTTGCACAAATTGCTGCATCAGTGCAGCGTGGCATGGAGGCATTCAGCCTGTGGCACTGCTGAGGTGTTATGGAAGCCCAGGTTGCTTTAATAGTGGCCTTCAGCTCGTCTGTGTTGTTGGATCTGGTGTATCTCATTTTCCTCTTGACAATACCCCATAGATTCTCTATGGGGTTCAGGTCAGGCGAGTTGACTAGCAAATCAAGCACAGTAATACCATGGGCAGCAAACCAGTTACCAGTCATTTTGGTACTGTGGGCAGGTGCCGTGTCCTGCTGGAAAAGGAAATCAGCATCTCCATAAAGCTTGTCAGCAGGTGGAAGCATGAAGTACTTTAACATCTCTTGGTAGAAGGCTGCATTGATTCTGGACTTAATAAAACACAGTGGACCAACACCAGCAGATGACATGGCACCCCAAATCATCACTGACTGGGGAAACTTCACACTGGACTTGGATTCTGTGCCTTTCCACTCTTCCTGCAGACTCTGGGACCTTGATTTCCATATTAAATGCAAAATGTACTGTCTTCTGAAGAGAGGACTTTGGACCACTGAGCAACGGTCCAGTTCTTTTTCTCCCTCGCCCAGGTAAGACGCTTCTGACGTTGTCTCTGGTTCAGGAGTGGCTTGACACTAGGAATGTGACACTTGTAGCCCATTTCCTGGACACGTCTGTGTGTGGTGGCTCTTGATGCACTGACTCCATCCTCAGTCCACTCCTTGTGAAGCTCTCCTAAGTTCTTGAATTGGCTTTTCTTAACAATCTTCTCAAGGCTGCGGTCATCCCTGTTGCTTGTGCACCTTTTCCTACCACACTTTTCTCTTCCAGTCAATTTTCCATGAATATGCTTTGATACAGCACTCTGCCAACAGCCAGCCCTTTCAGCAATGACCTTCTCGTGGAGGGTGTCAATAAGTGTCATCTGGACAACTATCAAGTGTGTACTGAAGGCTCAGGGAGTTAATTAGCTTATTAGAGTTCTTCTCAGGTCGACATTTCTGTATTGTAAATTTTTTATTCTAATATTTTGATGTACTGGATTTCTGATTTCCATAATCTGTACACCATAATCATCAAGATTGAAACAAAAAAGGTTTGAAATGTTTCACTTTGTGTAATGAATCTAGAATATATGAAGGTGTCACTTTTTGATTTGAATTATGAACAAAAAGGAACTTTTCCACGATATTCAAATTTTTTGAGATGCATTGGTAAATCCAAAATGATTGCAATGTTGAGCCGCCAGGTTTGAAATAAATCTTTGGAGAAAAATGACACAACGGATGGGATGGAAATACTGTTAACCTTTGAAAATGGACATCATCAAGCAGAGCCATTTCTAGGATTTAAAGACATTGGGGACTGCCCAAAAGCCTCTCCCCCTCAAAGAAAACAAATGTCAACAGAAAAATGAAACATTTAGATATCTCAGCCTTCATGCTTGTGTGTTACTGGTTGTCAAGTATTGCTGGGGGACGCTGAGACTCCAGTTTCAGGAGGATCGGCCATTGCATGGAGTGGTGCAGCAAAGCCATTGTGTTCGGCAAATTGATAAAGTTATTACTTTTTTCAAGAAATCATCTTAATCTTAATGTGTTTAACCAGTTAACCAGATATGTACAGTTTTGCTGGTTTTACAGTCTAGTTACTATGTTTTACTTTGTTGGTTTTCTAAAAAAAAAAAAACGAGGGAATATATCCAAAAATTTATAGCTTCAATAATTGTATATAATTACAGTAGAAATGGGTTTCTCTGTGTCTTGGTCACCTAAGTCATCCCTTTTCCTACCACTTGCCCTTGTCCACTGATGTTTGGCCCGCTGTTCTCATCTGCCCTCATCCTGACTCATCTGCCCTCATCCTGACACATCTGCCCTCATCCTGACTCATCTGCTCTCATTTTCTCCACATTTTGTTTTGATAAAGACTAAATTTATAATTGAATCTATACACAATAACCCCATAATGACAAAACAAAAGTGTTGAGATGTTTGCCAATTTATAGAAAATTAGAACTGAAATATTGCATGTACATTAGTATTCAGAAACTTTATTCAGTACTTTATTCAGTACAGTAGTAGAAGCACTTTTGACAGTGATTATAGCTTTGAATCTTTTTATCTATAACTCAACTAGCCTTGCAAACCTAGATTTGGGTGTTTTCTCACATATGTCTTTGTAGAGCCCCTCAAGATCTGTCACACTGAATGGTGAGTGTTGTTGAACCACGTTCTGCATGTCTTACAGTAGATCTTCAATCGGGTTCATGTTTGGCCTTCCCTGACTGTGGTCAAGGACATTCCCAGACTTGTCCCAAAGCCACTTTGGCATTGTCTTGGCTGTGTGCTTTGGGTTATTGTCATGCTGAAAGATCAATCGTCATCTCCGTCGGATGTCCTGTGCACTCTGGATCAAGTTTTCTTCTGTATTTTGCTTGTTCATCCTTCCTTCAATCCTGATCAGTCTCCCAGTCCATGCCGCTGAGAAGCAACTTGATAGCATGACGCTGCCATCATTACGCTTCATGGTAGGGATGGTGTTCTCAGGAAAAAGTGAGGTGTTAGGCTTGTGCCAAAAAATAGCAGTTAAAAAGCTCTATTTTGGTTTCATCAGACTAAAGAATATTCCTCTACTTAGCCTCAGAATCTCCCAAATGCCTTCTGGAAAATTTTAGCCGAGATATGTGTTTTTTGCCACTCTCCCATGAAGGCTTGTCACATTTGTGAAGCACCTAGGCTATTATGGCAGAACTGAATGGTCTACCACCTCAGCCGTGGAAGACTGTTACTCCTTTAGAGTTGCCAAATGCCTCTTGGTGGCCTCCCTGACTAGTGACCTCTTTGCCCTTCTTGGCCAATTCACAGTTGTG
Organism: Esox masquinongy; assembly: GCA_016801175.1. Lineage (NCBI taxonomy): Eukaryota > Metazoa > Chordata > Actinopteri > Esociformes > Esocidae > Esox > Esox masquinongy. The sequence goes on along the minus strand of JACXGI010000790.1, from coordinate 28,694 downwards.
TCATATTCTCTTGATTTCTTTATAATAGGCTTTATGGGGAATATTCAATACATTGGGAATGTTCTTATATCCTACCCCTGATTAGTGCTTTTGAACAACATTATTCAGAAATTGCTTTGAATGTTCCTTCATCTTCATGTTATTGTTTTTGTTAAGAAATGTACTTACCAACTGTGGGATCCCCCTGAGACAGGTGTATTTAAACAGAAAGCATGTGAAATATCTTAAATGCACAGGGATGGACTCCATTCAACTAATTACATTACTTCTAGAGACATTTGGTTGCACCACAGCTCATTCTCATGTGTAATAGCAAAGGGGGTGAATACTTATGCACTCAATTGTTTCCCGTAATTTATTTGTAAATAATGTAGAACAATTTGCATGTTATTTTCCACTTTGTGTTGATCAGTGGTAAAAAAACCCTCCCAATTAAATTCATTTTGATATTGTAACAAAATAAATGTGGAGAATTTAAAGAGCCACTGTAGCACCAGGAAGAGTCTTTGGGGCTCCAAACGTCTTCCAAGACACAGTGATGAAGCCCATGTGTCCCTGGGAACTTTCAGTGCTTCAGCATTGAAATAATAAATTAGGTTTATAACTAAAAAATGTGGAATAGGTGAAGGGGTCTGAATACTGTCTGAAGGAACTGCACATACATGGATTGAGGAGAAAAGATTCACAATGACATGGAGCATCAGCAACTGTTGAATCCGTTGTCAAGATGAATTGTTAAAAATCAATAATTGATTTGTGTGATAATGTTAGTAAAGCTTTTCTATATATTTCTGAATATTATGGCGCAAGTTGTGTGAGCAATTATGCAAACTCGAAATTAATAACAATTGACTATTAAAAGGGCTACACCAAAAAGAAATCCAGGCCTCACAACGCTACTGCCATCTAGTGTACATAACCAAAAGTGATGCATTTCATGTATTCATAGAAAATAATTAATAAACTATATAACAGGGAGAAATTGGCAGAGATTGAATACGAATCTTTTTTTTAAATCTCATTTGTAGTCACTTCAGTGCGGTTACTAGGGGAAGACACATTGCACATGCAAAATAGTAACAGGCTAACTAACAAAATCATGCCAGATAAGGTCCCGCAGCCTGAAGCTCCACCTACCGCCGTGCAGGCGAACATCTGCACACTTATTTTCTCAGAACTGCTTTAGCTAGCATTTTTCCAGTAAATAGAAAAAAAATCGTACTTCTCTGTACGTGCCCTGTTATCCAACAATCTATGAACTTTAACCACTGATGCGCACGCGGAATGTGGCTTCCTCTTGTACACCTTGTTTTTTTCCTTCAGGGAAGGATAGTTCTAATACAGATTTTGCACACGGCACACTCATTTGGGATGATATAAAGCAGGTGCGCTAATTCTGTTTGCAAGTTAGTGGCACACGACTTCGTCCCTTCAACTAGCAGAAGCGTGTTTAATTGTGTGTGTGTGGGGAAATTGAATTTCAGATGGATCCTTGTGATTGCTCAAAAAGTAAGTTTATGCCGGTAAATGCTGAATTGATATGTAAATTCAGACATAGCAAAAATGGAATTTCCAAGCATTTTCATGGCACGAGATCCTTATCCATGTTAACTGAAGTGTTCTGATTATAGCTGGAAGTTGCAGTTGCAGTGGACCCTGCAAGTGTGCAAATTGCGGATGCACCACGAAAAGTACGTGAATGACAAAGGCAGAGGTGTCAAACTGTTTCCATGGATGGCCGAGTGCCTGCGGGTTTTCGCTCTCAACTTGTACCTGATTGAATAATTAGGTCATTAATTGGATAGTTTCTACCCTCACCTGGTTGGTTAGGTCTGAACTGGGCACCAATTTATAGGAATAACTTGCAGACACGGCCCTCCGTGGAACCGGTTTGACACCCCTGGACTAAGGGGACAGTCTGTGTTTGAAGTTACTTTAACCCTACTGCTATTTTGGAAAAAAATAAGAATGGGAAAGAAATGTAACCACTACTATTTAGAGAAGTGGCTGCAAGTGATGAGAATCCTGTCAACAATATTAACAATGCTAAGGCTTTAATTTAAAAATGTTTACATTGTTTAAAACATTATTTTGGAATTTGTGTTGGTAGGGTGAAAATTTGAAAAACTTAAAGCATTTATACTTCAAGGTGCTTGTAATACGTTTTCAAAAAATGTTGGTAGCAACAAATAGGCAACCATTTAACTTCTACCAAAGAATAGTTTGAACATCCAAAGATGCTAATTTCTCCCCACCACTGAGACCTCAAAGCCCTTGAATGTTATTTAAGCAGTGCAATGGTCCAGTGATAAATCCCATGTTTTTGTTTATCATTCCTTCAGGTTGTTGTTCCTGCTGCACATCCGGCTGTCGCAAATGTGCTTCTGGCTGCGTGTGCAAAGAGGGAAAGCTGTGTGATACAAGCTGCTGTCAATGAGATGGTGCATTTTCTCAGGCACATAATTGTCCTAGTTGTATGCGCTATTGTGTGTGTGTGCGCGCGCAAATAAATTGAAGCTAGGATGTTGCATCCACAGATGTCTCCTTTTATTTTTAGTAAGCTCAAAGTGAACTTCAGTTGTAACTTCCTAATACATTGGATTTTAAGCGACTTCCAAGAACACGGAACAGCAAAAACAAGAACCCAAAACCATTGAATGTCTGGACAAACAATCTGATAGCAAGTGTTGTGAAACTGTTGGTTACTCTATAATTGAAAGGTTAGGCTAGAATTGTTCTTAGCGCGTGAAATGCACGTTAAAATTGCTTTTTACCTGTCCCAATTATTAAATCGCCCCCCCCCAGCTCTGAACTGACAACGCAGTGCGAATATTCACTCTCGTGAATACGTTTTCATCTTATCTGCATATAAGTTTAAATAAAATTAAAGAGCAAAATGAACGTTTTTCACCAATGCGATTCGTTTCCTAACGTTAACCAAAAAAAAGCCGTCACTACATCACTACTGTGTAGGCCTACTATTTCGAGCGGTTGTTTAGTGAGCAAGTGGAAGATGGTGGAAAAGCTCACGATTTTTTTTTTAAGTAGAGGAACATGTCATGAAAAAGTAAAGCGAAGCATAGTATTTGTGGTTCACGTCCACAATTTGTTTTAAAGTCGGCTACCATCTAGTCACAGTAGCTTTCAGCTGACGCAAGTGTCAGTCAAGCAGCTGCCAAGAGTAACATGGGACTGTCAGTCACAAAGAAAGGGGGACGACATTGAATGATCAAATGTATTTGTGAAATTAAATGTTAACGCATGTCTTTAACTGGCTTTGTTTTAATATGTATATAATTAGTCAATTTTCTTGAGTGACAGAGAACCAAAGGTGTATTGTATTGAGAAGCAACAATATAATGTTCATTTTTAATTCATATGCCTAATCCAAATGGGAATTTTTTTTTGTGGTTTATGTTGCTTGATATTAAAAGATGTTTTGTCACAGCACATCTACCTTTTGAGTTTTCATGTCATTATAGTTAGAAGACAAGGACCGAAGAAAAGAGGAAGGAGAGTAAGTGGACAAGGAAGGAAGATGAAGAGGAAAGACAAATAAGACAGGCAGGAGTGAAGAGTATGGAGAGGTACCTAATAGAGGGAGATGATTCCAAGGAGATAGAGCAGAGAAATACAGGAAAGAGTGACAGTAAGGAGGACAGAGGACAAACTTTTATGTACTTTTATTCTTCCTGAAGAAAAGGTTATGCATCATTTTGAATGACAGTAAACTAAATTTCAGAATACTAGCCCAGCTGGACAGTGCCTGACATCCCAAAGTTCCACCATTATCGGTAGTGTGACATAAAGTTAATTTTATTTGTTTATTGTAACAAAGTATTGCAGTACTTGTGAATCACAAGTTGTTCAGTGTGATCAGTGTTATTGGGTAATTTAAGTTTTTTCACCAGGTTGTCTAATTGAGATCAGATGAAAAAATGAAAAATGTTGGTTGATTTCATTAATGAAAAAAGTTGAATACAACCCTGTTTCCAAAAAAGTTGGGACGCTGTGTAAAATGTAAAGAAAAACAGGGGCAAAAAAAAGACTGGAAAAGTTATGTAATGCAAAAAAACTGGTGGAACATTTCACAACTAATTAGGTCAATCGGCAACAGGTCAGTAACATGATTGAGTGTACAAAAGCATCCTAGAGAGGATGAGTCTTTCAGAAGAAAAGATGCGGAGGGGTTCACCACTCTGTGAAAGACTGCGCAGGCAGTGTTGAATCAGGTGGGATTGTTCAGGGCAAAAACTAAACTATGAGATGGTTGGGGGGTCCCCAGGAGAGGGTTGAAGACCTATGCTGTAGTGAAAATCACAGCATGGGGTCAGGAACACTTCCAAAAACCATTGTCTGTGAACCCAGTAGTTTGCTGCATCCACAAATGTAAGTTAAAACCATGCAAAGAAACTATTTACAGACAAGATCCAGAAACGCTGCCACCCACTCTGAGTCCAAGCTCATTTAAGATGGACTAAGGCGAAGTAGGAAACTGTCCTGTGGGCTGACAAATCAAAATTTGAAATTATTTTTGGGAATCATGGATGCCGCATCCACCGGACTAAAGAGGTCCGGTCTGTGCGCTGATAACCGCTTATTATCAGCGCACAGTACAAAAGCCAGCATCTGTGATGGTATGGGGGTGCATTAGTGCACATGGCATGGGTGACTTGCACATCTGTGAAGGCACCATTAATGCTGAACAATATATACAGGTTTTGGAGCAACATATGCTGCCATCCAGATTACATCTTTTTCAGGGAAGGCCTTGCTTATTTCAGTAAGACAATGCCACTCCACATTCTACAAGTATTACAACAGCATGACTCCATAGTAAAAGAGTCCAAGTGCTAAACTGGCCTGTCTGCAGTCCAGACCTGTCACCAGCTGAAAACATTTGGTGCATTATGAAACGAAAAATATGACAAAGGAGACCCCGAACTGTTGAGCAGCTGAAATGCTATATCAAGCAAGAATGGGAAAACATTTCACTTTCAAAACTACAGCATTTGGACTCCTCAGTTCCCAAAGTAACACTTACAGAGTATTGTTAAGAGGTGAAGTAACACAGTGGGAAACATACCCCTGTCCCAACCTTTTTGAAACGTGTTGCTGGCATAATATCCAAAATGGGCATGTATTTTTCAAAAACAAAATAAATTCTCAGTTTCAATGTTTGATATGCCGTTTTTGTTTTATTTTCAACAAAATATAGGGATAAATGATTTGCACATCATTGCATTGTTTTTATTTGTATTTTATACAGCGTCCCAACTTTTTTTAGAAACGGGGTTGTAAATAAAATGTCACTGAAATAACGATTACAAATTTAACTGTGGTACCAAACCTAAAATAACACCGGTTTTCAATTCAGAAATCTGGTCACCTAACATTTCAAGGAATCTTATCTCTCTTCATGATCTGTTGTCAGTCATGTGATCACCATTCCAATTCGACCTCCATTGAACAACCAATTTTATTTCGCCTCAGTGGTGCTGCTCATGCTAAACGGGTGCTATGACAGCGACAGATTTTCAAACTGGTTTCAATATACTAAGGGCACATAGGTAGGGGTAATTGTACAACTGGCCAAGTAGGCCTAATGTATAACTGGAGAGATGTGAACGGGATGTCTGCTATTACCTGCAAAAGCATTGGCAACAGGGTAGATTTACATAACTCCCATGCTATATGCATTATTTCCCCCACCCAACAATCCTGCACCACCGAAATTATCCAATACAATCTTTTTACCAATGTAGCAGGACAGAGATAAGAATGAGGGAACTTATGAATTCCGTCAATGATGTTCCGTTAACACATTAAAATTTCAGACGTTTAAATTGCAATTCATTCAGCAACATATGAGTAATGTGGTACTGTAATTGTACAATTATAAACCCATCGCCGGTGTTTTCCATTCCAGTAACAGGAGCCGAATATACGACGACCTGCGGCCAGATCCAACAACACAGTATTGGCTGCAACCAACCACAGTACTGAAAAGAAAATACATCCTAGCTCTATTGACCAATACGCTCTGAGACATTTCATAGCTGGGGTAAAATTGACCTTGGCACTAGCCAATGAACAACAACGGATACAGCTCAAGTTTGGTTTCACTGCAGCAGTATTGCTCGCCCAACTTCTGATACGAAAATAGCAAAGAAACATAACAATCAATTTATTCCCTCAGGTTGGTCCTACTGGTGTGGAAACTAACTGGCTAGTTTATCCGATAACATCTACCTTTGTGGCGTTGAATCAAGGAGTCAACACCAATAAATTGTCCTGCTGTGTTTTGGCGGACCAGCTAACGTACCAGCTAGCTGACTGGACATCATCTGACATTATAGCGAGCTAGCGCGGATAGCTAGCTACTACGGATACAATCTAACGTTAGATAACGACTTTCATTACCAAAGATTCCCAGGTAACGTTAATGTTATGGACGATAGCTTCGCAGACCATCAGTTTCTGTTTTAGCAATCTGGCTAGCTAGATGGCTATCTTGCTAATATTCGCTTATGTCGGAGTCGAGACGGTAACTAGCAAGGTAGCTAGCTAGACGCTAGCTTGAATATCAGCTTAACGAGCTGTATTTCTGATCTACTTTACTTCAATGGTTGTTTTAGACACAATGAGAGGTCTAGCTGGCAGGTAGTTGCACTTACATAAAGGCTTTCTTTTGTATGTGAGTACGACTACGAGGACAACTTGACTCAATTGTGGGTGCCGGTGGTTGTTGTCAGATCTCCCTGTCCTTTGACCCTGACCCCTGTCTTCAGCATGCTGATGGTGGGAGACAATGGACGGATGCACTAAAATGAGTGTCACAGAGCTGTGTGAGACGGATGACCTGGCCACCAGCTTGGTGCTGGACCCCTTGCTGGGATTCAGCACCCATAAAATGAACGTCAGGTAAGCTTTTTAAACCTCCCACCCTTCACATTACATTTGTTACATTGTTTCAGAAAGACAAACTTCTAGTTCTACACTACAGTATTACATTTTTGTTGTGCTTGTTCTCAATGGCTACTCTGCCTCTAGTCATCAGACTCCATCAACCAGTGTAAGGGACTCGTGTTATTCAAAAATAGTTCGTGTTACTCCACATTTGCAAATACAGATTGTTTACTCTTGTCGTCCTGCAGTCCACCCCCAGAGGTCCGTCGTTGGGGATACCTCAAGGAGACTCTGCTACGCTTCCAACGCACACATGACTTGCAGGCCACTTTCGAAGCCCTCACAGTGGGAGATTGGGCCAGTGACTACTTCACTGGGCTGGGCACCCACCGCTTGGAGCTTCTGAAACAGCATGTAAGTGTGTGTTTGCAAGATCATATCAATGTGCTTTAGAATTATGCATTTGAGTGTCCTTTGTGTAACTTCTCATTTGTTTATTTGCTTTTGATGGGTAGATTTGTTTGAGTAGTTAAGAGTATCTCATTTACCTCTTTGGGTTGTCATGATGGCTGCGGATCTAACATTTTCTGGATCTTTAGTCAGCTGAAAGAAATCTAGAGTTTCCTGAAGCTTCTGCGCATGTGTGGATGGATGCTGTGCAATTATTCTCCATGCACCACATCTACTTATAGGGAACAACCTGGGCACGTTTAATAAAGTTATATTAAATCTGAATGAACGTCTCTGCAAGATGACAGCAATAATGGTTTGTTAGTCCAATGGGCTAGGGAAGTGGTTCTCAAACATTTTACACTGTGTACCACCTCAGAAAATATTTCACTGAATGTATATCCGCTAAAGGGGGCTCTGCGTGAGAACCAGTGGACTAGAGGATGCAGGTAGCCTTGTGGTTACAGCATCTGACCAGTAAACAAATGGTTTCTACACTGACTACCTGAGCCAGCAAGATGAAAAAGCCGGTTTGTAGTTTAGCAAAGTAATTTACCCTAAATCCTGCCCACCGCACCTCTCCAACTTGGAAACTGAAGTCAAGTTTTTGGTGGGACCTTATGTCCAATGGCTGACTAAAATGAGTGTAATCCATTGTAGTGTTTTTAAAACTAAAGGACCCTAAGAAAGTTGACTTTAATTCCGTCGCTAAAGATCCTGAAGCTTCTGCGCAGGTTTGTCTATTCACGCTTTACGTAGCTATGTTCTGCTTGTCCTCTCCCTCCCTTTACAGTTCTTGCATATTTACTGCTAAGCCCCCCCGCCCTTCACACTTCTCTCTTCACACATGATATGATCAATGTAGACTATGTCTCTGCCTTATATGGTGCCTTGACACAGGCAACACAATTCTAATCTTATCCCCCACTTATTTGTATACTGACCAGTGGGTGTTTGTTTCTGTAATACTATTTAGGATATTAGCTAGAACCAACTCTGTCTGTTAGCATAGCAGTATTGATCAGTACTGTAGCAGCAGGAGCAGGGTACAGTTTTCACACGCTTCATTGGGGCGAAGCAAGTTGCGTTTATTACCATATGTGGCTGCATTTGTGATATCATCCTTATAGTTATGCTGCAATATCTTAGCCATATTTTGACTGCTTGTCTGCATTTTGGAGGTTTGTGGTGATCATGGAAGTAGCCTAACACTCACTTTGGTATACAGCGCATCATCGATTTTTTTCCCCACAGAGTCCCACATCCCGCCAATCACGCCCTAGTCACCGTAGACTAAAGGTTGACTGCCAGTAAGATGGTTTTGTACGACCTAGTCTGCCACCCTAGCCAATCTTTGCAATGCGGATTGGAAAAACCAAAACATTACGTTGCTGTTTAGACTGCCTGCCTGTGTCTTGCATTTTTTTGCAGGTCTATATGTTGTGTAAATAGTTTGCCTATATACTACGTTTTAGTGTGTGCTTATGTTTGCAGTAGACTACTGTTACAAATTAAAGCAGATAGTTTTGTACAAGACGTTGAAGTGCGTAGAGTACTAGACAGATCGGACGAAGACGTCGCACCATCTTGGAAAAACCCCATTTGAAGAATCCTGCACATGCAAAGAACCTTCAGGATCTGTAGTCTGGATAAGGAACGATCAGAGAAAAGCGGAATCAGCCACTTTGTATCTTGATTGTGTGCTTGAACATGCATGGAGTTTGACAGACTTTTTCTTCAGGTGTATCGCTACCTCTGTGCCTTCCTGTTGGATAGCGGTGTCCAGATTGAGTCATGTGACCGATACTCTTCAGAAACTAACGGAGCAAAGATAACATCTACCAAGCACTGGTAAGAATCAAGTTCCTTTTAGCGTTTGCGTTTAGTAGTCATGTGATTTATATGTTTTTATGTGTGTCTTTGTATAAAGACAAGTAAAAGACAATACAGTGCATTTAAAAACAAGATGCGGTTGGACACCTAAGAGGCTTTCCTGGACAAAAACCAGGCATCCCTAAACGGAATGGAAAAGAATTTGGAGTACATTTATATTCTAGATGTTCATGATATTTAGTTTCTTGAACACTCGGACAGATGGAGCCATGAAGTTAGGAGTCTAGTCTCGCCAATTTCTTTTAGGTGATGTCATTTGTGTAGGTAGGAACTGTGTGTTTGCCCAGACGATATTAGATATGGGTGAATTACACTGTAATGTTGAGATGGGAAGCATGCCTGATCCAAACCACCAATCCTTCAGATGATATCAGTGGTCTTTATCACATTCATGGGTCACATCAGCACAATCTTCGAAAACAAATACTTTTACGATTTTCCCCCAAGTTTCATGATCTGGTCGAATGGTATCATGAATCATTTTATTCCTGATATCAAAGTCTTTTATTTCTGTTTGGCGAGTGTGCGTGTGAGGCTGCATGTGTGAGCCACGCTCTCCCTTTTTTTAATCCCTCATATCATCATATTGGACAATGTACATAACTAATGACACCGGTCTCACCTTGAATGAATGTGAGACCCATGGATGATATGGTAGGGGAGTCCTGACAGTGGCTTTATTAGTGATCTGCAGTTTTTAAAATTGTATTTATTTTGAAATGCTCTTCAGTTTACAAACTGTAGGACCAGTCAAAAGTTTGGACACCTATACATTTTTTTTAGATGCATATTAGTCGTAAATGTACTTCGTTTAATGGGCATGTTTACAAGTCTAAAATATCTTGGCAATAGCCTTCTATTTTGAGTGAGAGGCGTTTATGTTGAATGTGACTTGAGGTTTCAGTTTATCATTCACCAGTAGTGGGTCCTTGGGTGCTTTGGGTATTACTGACTCAAATGACTGAAATCAGTTGAAAGATTTGTTCTAATCACTGAACACCTCAAAGATCTGAGTCAATACAAAGAGTTGTACGTTCCATCACTAGACCTTATTGGCCATGTTGTAATAAAGCAAGCCACTGCACCAGGCATTTACTAAAAATCTAACATTTTAATTGATAAATCAACCCAATTAAAAAGATCTGTTTTCTACAACTGCTCTATTAGGTTAAGTCATGATTACATTCTTAACACAAACATGGAGACCTACGTCCCAATGCTTGTAGCCTGATCATAGATGTAAAGGACAGCACTCTAAACTTTAAACCTATTGAAATTACTGAATTAATCACTATGTATGGATGGATGTGCCATACTCTAATGTATCATACATTTTTCGGGGTGGGAATAAATCATGTCTGGTTGCTACCAGCTAAAAGACTTGGTGGAAAATCTTAGTCTGTAGCCCTGCATTATACAAATTGAATTAGGTATTTCCATCAACTAAATCTCAAAGGAATCTAGATCAATTTAATTCTGACACATTTTGGCTTAATTGATTAGAAATGCTAAAAATCTATTGTCATCAAATGGTAGCGGCAGTAAAGACCGCATGACATTTTGGTCCTGCCAGATGACCCAATCTTTTTGTATAAAAAAAGTATAAAAGTATATAGCCATTTATATGTATGTTAATGACCGTTGTAGTGCGATTTAGCAAGTAACATTTTCCAATAACCCAAATGCTTTGGATGAACTCTGCAGATTAGATAAATATTGTCTGTGGTTTAGTGTTTCTGACTGCATGTTTAACTGCCATGCTGAATACTGCAGGTTTGTTGGTGAACGGGTGGAGGTTCTGCTGGGATGTATAGCTGAGCTAAGTCCAGCAGACAGTGCGGTTCTGAGAGCAGGTGTGAACGACTTCAGTGTGATGTACTCCACTCGTAAGCGCTGTGCACAACTCTGGCTTGGGCCTGCTGCTTTCATCAACCACGGTGGGAGTCTTTCAACCCCGACTACTGTCTGTCACACTCTACATGCACTGTACACGCACTAACACAGAAACCCACTGTGCGCACACTCAGAACAGACAGACCATCTGCTTCTGGGATTTAGCTACAGACGTGTACTCCCAATAGAGCGGGAGAGGTGAGGTATCATGTTATTAGATCGTTTTCTCAGAGATGAGTGATGGCTGCACGTAAGCTAAGTCCTTTTTTAATAGATATATATATATATATATATACACATATATAATTAGGACAGCTAAGCATGTCTTATTACAGGGATTTTTATTTTCTAAATGATTGTTTTTACAATGATGTTAAGATGTTAAGTCTTTCCAATCTGTGCTTTGTCCTGATTGGGTATTCTTAACAATTCATTCAATTGGTCTAGAGGAATCCAATGCTCTTCCGATGCTGTTATCTATTGTGCTTACCGGGTGCCAAACTTTTCACAGTTTGCTACTGGTCAATACTATACAGACATGGCACATAGTTCAGTGTTTAGAAGCTGCTGTTTATATTCTAACCACATGTTTCTTTCTTTTTTTGGAATGAAGATTGCAGACCAAACTGTAAGGTAATCTTCAATCATCTACCTTTTTAGTGATGTTGTTCTTGTCGCTATGCTTAAATCTGTGTTCCTGTGTAGTCTTCCTGTTTTTCTGATCAATATCGTGTTATTATTAACATCTTTGGGGTTATTAGCCTCTTCAATGGTGTGGTTTATGTTTTTACAAATTTTTAGAAATGTTACTTTCCCAGAGCTAGCAATGTCACAGTATTTCTTCTCACCTCCCCCAGTTTGTTCCTGGCGATAAGAATGGAGCCTGTGTAAAAGTGGTGAGGCCCATTGCACCTGGGGAGGAGATCACCTGTTACTATGGCGACAGCTTTTTTGGAGAAGACAATGAAATGTGTGAATGTTGCACATGTGAGAGGTGAGAGGATTCAGACATCTCTGCTCATTGTCTCAATGACCAGTCCAGGTAATATGGACTAAGAACTGTACCTGTATACTGCCTGTGTTTTTATTTAGGAAGGGAGAGGGTCACTTCCGACACAGAGAGAGACAGCCTGGGTGTGATGATTCAAATGACTTGGTTGGCCAGAAGTACCGGCTCAGAGACACAGACCTTCGTCTTAACAGAGGAAAAGCACATCTCCCTCCTACGTTTCGGCCTACATTTTTATTTACTAATTCAGGCAAGTTTGTGTTTTTCTCTCTTAGCAATGCCTTGTATTGACATAACTAACTGTACAAGAGGTACTACTTATAGGCTTTTGCCCAAGTGTTTTACAGTGTTGAGCAGTTAGCAACAGTAAGAAACTAGAATGTAACGTTAAGTGGAAAAGGCATTTATTTCTATTTATTTTTGTTGGTAATTCATAGTTCTTTTTCTTTCTGCTTTAGCTATCCCTTCAAGGAATTCCTTTACCCAGCGGATGAAAAGAAATGCGTTGATGATGAGCAGGAAGACCAAAAGGTGGAAACAAGACGGGAAAAAGAGAAGATCGGTAATGAAGCAGCAACGGCTCATAATGCCATCCCTATCAGAGGTGGTGTTAAGGGATCTAATGGTTAGAGTACGTCGCCACACGGTCAACTTCCTCTTGCGCTGCAAGGACCCCACCAGCAAAGAGAGGGCCTTGTTGCACCAGCTTGAAAATGTGCGGACGAACGAGTGGAAGAGAGAACAGTCTGATCTCCACTGTACAAACAAAGAGAATGATGGAAAAGAGAAGAGCAGCAGTACTTTTGAGTTGAATCTGAAGCCTTTTACTCTTCACTCTTCCTTGTCTTCTCAAGAGACTGCAGAACCAGCTGTTTGTGGGCAGATCCTGGGTGGCAAACCTGTACGAGTGGTGGATAAAGTATCTGTCCAGACAAGGATCTCTTCCAGAACGAGAAGTATGATCAGAAACACACCACAGTCCATTTCCAGAGCCAATAAGAACAACAAAATCATTAGCAAGCGCACTGACTTATCCAAACCCATTTGTGGAAAAGGCAGCAGTGAAAGTCTTCAGAAACACATGGATAGCTGTTGTGTAAAAGATGCTACACAGAATGACATAAAAGATATTTCTGGAACCAATTGCATAACCATCGAAGATAACCCTAGCCTCAATAATGATGTGTCATACATCAGCAACAGAACATATACTGGAGGAAGCAGGCTCAAAGGCAGCAAGGCTCAGGGTGCAGATCAGAAACCAGTGGATGTGGCAGTAGAAACTGTTAGAGAAGTGGCAAGTGATGGAACACTTGTGGAGAGCAAACCCACTGGTAAAAAAGTTGAACTTTGCCAAAGTGCTTTGGATAAAGACAAGAAACCTGGGAATCTTCAAAAACCAATTAGAACTGCCCTTGACACTACTGACCTTACCACCAATTCTGTCCCCCCCCCCTCACTTCCAGTATTGTCAGGACTTAAGCAAGTCACAGTTAGCTTGATAAGAGTGTCAATGCCAGGAAGTGTAGAAGAAAGGGCCTGTCCAGGAGTGGAGGAAAAAGACATTGTGAGAATACAGAGCAGCATACCAGTTCAAGCAGAACAGATGGGTAGATCAGCTACCCAAGGAGGAGAGACAGAAACCAGAGTGTCCAGGTCCCAGCAAAACACAAGGAAAGGACGAGGCAGGAAGTTGTCAGAAGCTGAAGGTAAGAAAGGGGTGAGGGAAATGTTTTTCAAAGCTAAGATTAACAAAGTTGGTGTAGGGTCGGAGCAGACAACTGTGGTAAAGGGTGCTTTATTACATGATGAAAAGGAGGGAGGTAATAAGGTCATTGAAATACAAGCTGCTTGTGGGCTGGAACAGGGTAGTGTTGCTGGAAAAGGGCATAAGGAGAGTGTAAGTGACACTGACATAGGGAGAAATGCAAATAGTAAAAGTGTACTATCTACAGTTGGCTGTGAGAAGAGGGTGCTTAGAGGGCAAAATGAGGCAGAAAAACTGAGTAATGGAAAAGCATCAGGAGGACAAAATGGCAAAAGTTATGACAGCATTATTGGAAAAGATGAAGGTAAGAATGACAGAATGTCTGAAATGATAATAAAGAAGGGTAGCATGCCCATAACTAGGGTGAAGGAGGGTATTGTCATTAAACAGGTCAAGGTTCTACTTTCTGATATTTTAATTAAAGAGAGGAATCAGAAGTCTTGCAGCGCAGAGAGTGGGAACACAGAAAAAAAAGAGATTTCCGCCAAGCATAAGGAAATGGAAGATGTCAGGGAGACAAATAAGGATGAAGAGAGAGGGGTTAGACAGCACATTTCAGAAGCACAGATAAATAGTTTGTCTCAAGCAACCACACCAAGTGGGGTAAATCTCAGAAGGGGGAGGGGGAGACCTAAAAAGATGAAACTTCACGATCATGGTGAAGACTTAAAGGTTCCCTCACCACAGAGTAAAAGTAATGAATTAGTTCCAGCAGAATATAGGCTTCCCCAGTCTCCTCCTTGTTCAGAATATATTCAGACACATACCCAGGCTAACATTCCTCTGAAGAAACGTATGTTCCGGAATTCTGTAGAGATAGACTCTGAGCAGAGCATCAGCTCTCCTGTGTCGGAGCCATCCCGCAAGGATGTCGAACCCTCCACAGAGCTGAGGCGGGACCTTACGCTCTGTTCAGAAAGAGAAACCAAAGCTACCAAAGTGCTGAAGGAGGACAGAGGTAGAGCTGGGCTGCGGTCTAATAGTGACCCTAAATTGACTGTTTCAGAGCTTGGAGTCAGATCTCGGACACAGGCCATCAAGAAGGCAGCAAAACAAAATGCAACGCCCAGAATGCTGCATCCAACAGTCACTTCAGTAGAAGACCAACCACTGAATAATGCAGGAACAGATAAAAGAGGAAACCAAGTGGTACTGGAAAATGTATCTGAGGAGGACAAATATGGTCCAGGGCATGGTGAAAGCCCACCAGATTCTACAAAAGAACATCCAAATGAGGGGAAAAATAATTCTGAGTTAAATTCTGAGTTATTAAATTCTGAATTGATGAATTCACTGGCATCACAAACCTGTAAAGAGGAAATTAGAGAAGGGCAGAGCCTCAACTTTAAAATCCGTTTTAAGAGAAAGAGGGGCAAAGTGTGGGAGTTGGATAGACCTGTTGGAGCAGAGGAATTGATTAGTAAAACAGATAAGAGTATTGATTCACAACAATTGGAGCCTTATAGGGCCATTTTAGATTCTGTGTCAATCTTTAACCTAGAAATGGAGAAGGGTGCCCAGGCAGATAAGAAGGAGACTCATGATGTACGATTTTGGAAGAGGCGTAAATTTAGACATAGTAGATTCGGGAGTTTGAAAGATGGTAGTTTGCGGTTGATGAAAAGGCAGAAGGAGGTTGCAGCTGTAGGCTCGAAGGTTGCGCCCGTGGACCAGAAGGTTGCGCCCGTGGACCAGAAGGTTGCGCCCGTGGGCCAGAAGGTTGCGCCCGTGGGCCAGAAGGTTGCGCCCGTGGGCCCGAAGGTTGCGCCCGTGGGCCCGAAGGTTGCGCCCGTGGGCCCGAAGGTTGCACCCGTGGACACCAAACAAAGAAAAAAAGTTCAGGGTGGGCTCAATGAGCGAGGGATGAATGATGTGCTAAATGACGTTTTTGAGGGTGTTAAACAACTGCCAAGAGAAAATGGTCATCCCATTTTTGGCGAGAGTATGTCTCACACTGTAGAGGGAATGATTTGCGAAGTGACACCAATTCCTGATGGAACCTGTGAAAAAGAGTTAGAGATACCATCCTTCGAAGAAGACCTAGCAAATGTAAAGAATATTTGTATTGGAGTAAATAGTATTTTTGTTGACAGTGGAACTCTGCATGAACCCAAAGTAAAGGAAGAAGACCAACCCTTACCGAGGATAAAGTTGCGCCGAAAAATCCAAGGTTTATGGGAGGTCGACAGCCAGGAGTTAGAGCAGAGAGAAGCAGAGTATAAAAAAGATAAAAAAGAAATGACATGCATTAAGCCAAAAGAAGAGTGCCCTTCCCAGCCATCTGCCTGCCAGAAACTCAACAGTGCAACCAAGTGCAACATTTTTAGAGACTCCTCCAGTGGTCAACCTACAGAACCGCCCCCCCTTACTTTATCTCTGTCACCCTTAACCCTTAACTCACCCCAACCCGTAGGTTCTGATGTGATTGCTTCAGCTCCAGAAACAGTAAACAGTAACGCTATGCCAGAAACCAATTATAGAATAGGAAGGGGAAGGGGACGAGGAAGAAAAGAGAGACAAAAAACTGAGACTCCTCGGAAGGGTGCAACTGGTGAGACTGGAAGTTCTTGTCTTAGTCATAACCTGCTACAGATAGACAACAGTCTTTCTAGACTCTCTGAAGGGTTATGCCAGTCACAGTCCTTAGAAAAAAACACACCTTATTGCACTCCTTCTACCACAAAAGTTCTATCTCAGTCTCCGCCATTCAGTTTTCCAGAAAGGATGCTTTCCACTGAATCCAATTTTGCTAATTGCTGTGAAGATCTCCTTGACTTTCAATGTCTCAATCTTGAAGGGTACTATCATCAACAG
Source organism: Esox masquinongy (assembly GCA_016801175.1). Taxonomy (NCBI): domain Eukaryota; kingdom Metazoa; phylum Chordata; class Actinopteri; order Esociformes; family Esocidae; genus Esox; species Esox masquinongy. Next base: position 11,958 of record JACXGI010000790.1, on the reverse strand, counting down.
AACATCCTCCAAACCTCTCCAATAGACCTCTGTTCAATGGATCCACCCAGTGGGCCGTTTAGTAGTCCCCTCTCTCATAGCCCCTCGGACGCTTGGAATCCAGAAACTCCTTACCTTGGCCCTCCAAGCCCTGGAAGTATCTTCAATACAGAGGATCAGCAATTTTTTAATGGCCTCATGTGCTCCAAAAATGAGTCTCTCCCTTTGGATTGTGGAGTTAAAGATGCATCCAAAGACAAAGGGCAGCTCAATACAAATTTTAGTTGTCCATCCCTTAACAGCTCTGAGGGGACATTTATGGATCGTTTTCTGATGAAAAATCCTGGAATGAAAATTTCAAAAGAAGATTCGAAGACACAAACCTTATCTTCAGCAGCCAAAACCCAGTACTCTGTCAAAGAATCATTCATGTCAAATACCAATACTCCATCCGTCGGCTCCCATTCCCAAAATACTTCAGCCAATGTTCTCAGTCAGAGCACTAATGCGACAAAGGTTAGTTCTGTCCATTCACATTTTAAGGTGCAGACCCAAGTCAAAGCTCCAGGTCCCTTCCATCTGATGGGCTCCTCCAACAAATCTCAATCTTTTTCCACCTCTCAACCAGTTCAAAGTTCCTTCAAAACTGGGCCACAGAATTACATAGCCAAGTCTGTCCATTCAGATCAAATGGCTAACAAGTTTGGCTCACAATTATTCTCTGTGGGAAATCCTAATGTGGGAGATGATTTCCGCAACAACTTTGACAAAAGTTCCAGTGTAATTCAGAGCGTTCTTAAGTTTCAAGGAGGGAAACCAAGTCAGAATTTAAACAGTGCTCCTACTAAAGTTAGTATTTCCACCGGAAGCCCTAAAATATCAAAAACTCAAAGTACAAAATCTAGATATAGTGAAACTGAAAAGGTTCGTCCCAGTAACAAATGTTCAGCTTCTAGTCCTGGTGGTCAAAAAGGCAGCATGTCCAGTTATAGTATCACTTCAGAAAAAGCTGCTTTTCATCTCAATTCATCCAACTACCCCCTCAAGTCAAATCAGCACAATGACAAAGTCCATCCAGATTATTTTCAGGCATCGAGTAAAAGTACGCCGACAACGTTTGAGAAGCCCCCCTCCGACAAACCCCAATACACTGAAACATGCTTTAACAGCAAAAACTTCTCCAATCTCCCAAGGCCTTTCTTTTTCCCTAGCCAAGCTCCTTCAAGTTATGGGTCCCCTCACTGCAAAAGTTTGAATCAGGACAAACCCTGCTCTGCTGTGCACACCCAGAATCCTCACTCTTCCTACGTCACATCAGTGTCACCTGACAAACTGTGTTATGATTCTTCAGACTTTTCCTTTTCCAACTCGCTCTCTCCCTCTATGTCTCAGCACAATAGCCCCCAAGTAGCCCACAGCTCTCCCTCTGGACCACAGGCACCAGCAAACAAACATCTGCCCCCCTCCTCTTCCTACTCTTATGGTCACCAAGGTCCACCTTATGTGGTCAACTTTACTGGTGACCACTCGGTGACCATGGGCCTGGGAGATTACCCAGGGTCAGCTCCCACCAACTATACTTACCGGTGCCTCATGGAGCCTTCGGGCACCCAGGGGAGGCTTGTTCTGGAGCCCTGTGGACCCCAGCTCCCTCACTCACCCTCTCTCTCTGTGGGGGGCTTTTCAGGGCTTAAAGACCAGGATGATCTCTGCAAGAGGGACTCACAGGAGCAGTGCCAGCCTGGAGACCACCAACCAACGTCCCACCATGGTCCCTCTTCCTCCCACTCTTTGAATGCCCCTGTCTCAGACCGTAAGCCCAAGAGACTAAGGCTGGTGGTGACTGATGGCCTAGTGGATCTGGACCTTCAGTACACAGACTAATTTATACTGGTCCGTCTCATCTGACTTTGATTCAGTTTGTAAAATATCAATATATCATTATTGTACAGAATTGTTCAAGGGGAGCATACATCTCCCCCAGTGTTTTTTTTTAAACAACAATTTACACAGTCTACCTGTCCTCATGTTGATTTATTGTTACTGTTGTCTGTTCTTTTGGATACTGTTATGATATGAATGTCTTAGACAAGGATTTACTGACATCTGTGGGGTTTGAGTAAGGCTTAACATTTTTACTTCTATTTATTTTGTGAATACAACCATATTTTGTGTTAAATTCAGTAACTGAGGAAAACGTATATGGTGAATAGATCAGTCACTTCACAATCCTTTTCTGATGTGACTTTTCAGAGTCTGTCATAGCAAAGGTCAGCCTCGAGGTGAGCACACTGGTCCCTCTGGTAGTATGTGGAGGCCACCTTATTATACTGTAACATAGTTCAATGGATTGTTCTTTAAATATGAGATGTGAGATACACAAACCTTTTGTGCATTTTAAAACATGGTTACTTGACTACTTGTACTTCAAACATTTGTTTTAAAGTTCTAAAACAAGCAAGATGTGCCTCTTCCAACATGTTCCTGTGATTTTGAACGGCAGGGCTTTGATTCATGTTGGTTTAAGTACTGTCTACTCTCTGTAAAATGTAAAGTTTTATTGGGTCTGCATTCTGTTCCACAAAGTACATAGACATGCAAGTGGTTCCAGGTGTGTGGAGACATTTTAGGTACCATGTGCTTTTTGTACACGTATGTTTTTGCACTGCCTTGCCAAATTGAGAAAGGATAAGCTCTCAGTGATGCGTTAACAAATGCACAGTGCACCAACAATGCGTGCCCTGTAGAATGACTTGCAGGCTTGTTCCCGGGCAACTCCACTGGGGGGTGGCATGTGTGACATGAACTGCAGCTCTCTGCAGCTGATGTCTAGAGAACTCACAGTTTCCAATGAGGGAGACTGGGTGGCTAGGAGACTGACTGCAATGTTTTCTGCAGAATGAGGTTTTCTATAGTATTGTGTAGATCAAGGGGTAGGTGATACCATGCTATTGGGGCAACTTGGACTATGTGGATACATTTTGTTTCCACCCTTTACCCTCAATCCACACTAAGAATAATTGGTGCTTATGGCATTATTTATTATGAAGCAGCATCAAAGCATCTGTAGTGAATTAGAATACAGACAATGACTTGTTACCTGGATCTTTTAGTCTTGTCTAGCTCATTACTTGATTGGATCACACTGGTTAGGCTAGTTGTAGATGGTGATCACAATGAAATGTTATCAGAGAAATGTGTAGTCAGCCATGTGGTTGCATGTATTGTTTTTACATCCCAGAATGAGATTCCCATGGGATTTTTTGATATGGCTGTTGCTCTTCCTTTCACATTTCTAATGTCATTTGAGCATTCCATTTTCCTGATCTAGACATCATTTCAGTAGCAATTTAACAGAGGTACTCAATAGGACTACATAGCCTTACATAAATACCATGAAGTAATGTCTGTCTGTTTGTATGTGTATATGTGCATACTGTGCACATAATGGCCAATTTATTATTTATTTCAATATCCTTATTAAAAATGGTGCTTTATTGTAATTTAATATTTTACACATAATATTGATTGTTTAAAATATAAAATGTTGATTTATAATAGACTATAGAAAATATTGTTTATTTACTGTTTTAAACACATTTCATTTATCCTTCCCGACTTCTCCCCTGGATCAACATTTAGAGTTGTTTCAGGTGGTGTTGTATATCAACCTTTTTGAAGAGGTAAAAGTCTTTCTAATGGTCTGCTGAACAATGTAAATCATTAAAGACATTCTTTTTTTGAATAATGTGGCGGATGCATCTTTTTGAAATGTATTCATGGTGTAATGTATTCATTACTGTGACATACACTTATGTAGTTTTACTGGAGTCTACCTGCCGAAGAAGAATTAAATACAGTAAAGCAATTATTTAGACTGAACTTACATCTGGCAGGGAATGGCCATGGTGTTTGTGCGTTAGTGCTGCACACTAAAGGTGGATTTGACCTGTTCAGCCTAGCTGTTTTGAGTGTAGCGTTTGCTTTTCACACTGGAAAAGGGAAGTTAAGTGTCTCGGTTCCTTTTCATGTCGTGGACCTGGAGTTATCTGTGCATGGGGAAGGTTCCACTGGGGGGACAGATCTAATGGTTTAATAATAGTTTAATAATAGTTTAACAGCAGTTACACATGTCAGTTAACCTCTTATATAACTTTGATAAAGGAAAATGGTACATAAAAAGGATCATTTTGCCATTTGAGATCAAAATATAGATTTTATTTATTTTAAATAAAGATTTTTGCCGCTAAATCCATGATGTTAAATACTCATGCACACAATTATTTTTGTTTGATTGTTGTAATTAATTTAGAGGGATTTGCAGATGTTGTTGTACTTTTTCTTTTGATCAGTGGGAGAACCACTAATTTAATCAATTTTGATTTCAAATTGTAATGCAATACAATATGGAAAAGCCTTAGACCTTTAATGCACTAAGTCTGCACCATTACAAATCATCTAGTTCCAGAAACATGTCTGTTCTTTTAGATACTGTACAACTGGCTTCTGATCAGCATACAGTGGTTCTCAAAAGTATTCACCTCCTTTGGACTTCTCCTTTCATTGTGGGGAAAATCCAAGGTGTATATTAACATTGATATGATTAGTATGGGTTTTTTGACCAGGAAGATGTCTAGAATACACTTTAATAGAAAACATAGAGTACTGAGCCTCAAAGAACCTGCAAACATTTGAACCCTCAAGCATTGGATATGTGGGTGTAAATCACTTTTATTAGTAGTAGTTTTAAAGATGCCCAATTCGAGGCCTCTGGTGGTAAGGCCTGAGGATAGGAGGTCTCTCACGGATGACACATCATCTTGTTGGATTATGTAACAAAGGGTTAACTGGATATGAAGGGATGCACCAGCAGCAATGTTCGGACAATCTGTGGCATTTCAATGTTGTGTAATTTGTATCAGGGGACCTAATGTGTGCCAGGAAAACATTCCCCATGCCATTACACCACCTCCACCAGCATGTAACGCCAAACCCTGCCTGCCGTCAGCGTGATACCAGCCGAGCTGCGATTCGCTGGACCAGGGAAGGTTTTATAATCCTTAATTGTCCAGCGTTGGGTGATTTTGCCCACAGGAGACGCTTGTTTGTAGCTGATAGGGGTGGATCCTGTTGTGTTCTGCTGCAGTAGCCCGTTCGTGACGAAGAATGTTGTGCGTTCTGAGATGCCATTCTGCATACCACTGTTGTAATGAACCATTATTATCAGAACTGCCTGTCTGTGGCCTGTTAACCTGCATGATCCTTGTCAGTCTCCTACTTCTCTTCAATAAGCTGTTTTCACACACAGGACTGGTGCTGACTGGATGTTTTTGGTCTGTCACAAGATTCTCTGTAAACCCTAGACACTGTTGTGCATGAGGAGCCTAGCAGGGTGGCTGTTTATGAGATAGTGGAACTAGCCCGCCTGGCGCCAACATTTATACCTTGCTCAGTTATCTCGGTTACTCGTTCGTTCAATCGAACAAGAACTGAATCCCTCAGTGGCTGTCTTCCTGTTCTGTGGAACTAGCAATAACCCCATGACCCAGTGTCTGTAGGACTGGGACCTCACCAACGGGCTTTTCCGCCTAATAAACTGGCCTTGGAGCGTGTGTGACCGTTGTCCTTTCACAGTATACCTTTATTCATTTTCCATGTTATCGTCTCCATTACCACACCAACCAGAGTTGCACGTTCATGCTTTTTTTTCTCCCGCTCGTTTCCAACCTTGTTTCTTCTCTTATTTTGTAACCTCTTATATTTCAGCCTCTGTCTTCCCTTTCACCACCTTAACTCTTTTCTCTTATCCGTCTCTCATTTACAGCCTGTGACCCACTTTGTTGGTCTCTGTGGAAAGGGAGGGGTTAAACTTGATGCCAAGTGGAACAGCCTTTCCATAATGAGGACAGGCAGAGCAGAGAGCGGGGAGAGGCAAACTGTGCTGAGAAAGACTAGATCCCTTGAGGTGCTGCACCAACTGCTGAATGGGCCTACAACGCTTGGCGTCGTACGTGCTGACAGTGACACGTAGATCAAACGGGCGCAATAGGTGATGTGGATTACTATTAAATGGCACCAAGGTAGCGGGGTGGTTCAGTCACTTTAATCCACCGCCCTTCATCCGCTTCGCCTGAACACAGCCTGACGAATTCGTAGCTGTCAGCGCAAGCTGGGCGACGACGTCAGCCGTCCTTAACCATGGTGATTTACCTCTGTGTCAATTATTCAGAAACACCTACCCACCTCGCCCACTCTTCCTCCTACGCTTCTGAACATCACAATTCCATTTAAGTACATGTAAGTTGTTGCTCTTCGTGTTGAACTTTCTCTGGTGACTACAGGCTGCCGGGGGGGGGGGCACGGAGTAGGCTAGTGCAGAACCGGGGCGTAGTGTGGGCGTGGCCTTAGGGATGGCTGACTGACTGACTGGACTTGGTTTTTGAGTAGAGGACTATACGGGCCACAGTTCAACCAGGCTGCCGTTGAAGCGGAAGAAGGGAACACCCCATCTGTAACTTTGAGAAACGTATTCAGCCAGAGAGAGCAGAGCAGACCGAGAAAAGAGATGGATTTAGAGAGCAAGGGAAAGATGGAGGAGATGAGAGGCTGGGACCGGGAGAGGGAAAGCAGATGGGTGTGGAGAGGCTCAGAAGAATGTAGTGCCGCTAGACGTTATTTCCCAGGTGACAAGAGGCTGAAGCTCTAAATGACTGTCCGTTGCCGGGGATGTCAGTGCATTAGTGTGAATTATGGCAGGGACTAAAGCAAACATGTAGGAGAGAAAAGACCGAATACGTATGTCAACTCCGCGACTAGCATTATTACTGCTTCTCCCTCTTGCAAGTAGTTTTAAGCCAGTCTGCTTGCTCTCAATTCAGCTTACCACACAAGGTCTCTCAAGGATAGACAAATGCAGTCACCCAGTCGCACTCGGGAGAAGCTAATAATTCAACGTTAGTACCACATACAGACACATCTCCGCAATATCAGTATAACAATTATTACAAATAACATTTACATTTTGCTTAAGGGTAGTTAGCTCACCTGACCTGAAGGCTCACACTTTGGGGTGGGTGTGGGGGCAGATTTTATTTTACTTGGCCCTTATTGTTTACACAGGATCACTAGAGTTTAGTAACATGTTAATATACCATGTTAATACATTTCTTGTATTATATTTCAGCCAGGTAGATGCAATGAGATGGTCTGCGCAGATGGTCTGCGTAGATGGTCTGCGTAGAGGGGATTGATGGGCACTCACACCATGGCTAGGCAGGGGATTGCCTTGGAATTGACTTGATTATTTGGATTCCAATTAGCTCCTGTCTAGCTAGGGGACCAGGAGGATTAGGTAGGACCTAATGTTCATGCATCATCATTGATATTTATTTAAGTACATCCACACACATTGGTGCTGACAAATTCCCCTGGAGGCTGCCGTGGCTGAGCCATGGAGGTGGTGTGCCAGCTATCACAGCCCCCTAGTGACTTTGGCATGCCTCACTCAACCATGATTGGCATAATGGAAGCCAATTCTACTTGCCGTTCATTTCAACTTGTCAGTTAGAATGCTCCCCCCTCCACACGCGCACACACGCGCACACACGCTCGCACACACACGCACGCACACACACACACACACACACACACACACACACAGTCTCTCTTTCCCCCACAGTCTCTCAGTATGATAATCAGCATTGCTGCATTGGTTCCCTTCATCCTCTTATACACATCCCTTTCATTCTTTATTCATATTTCAATATGCAGCGTGTGTGTGTGTGTGTGTGTTGCATGGCATCAGCCCAGCCTGTCTGTTCAGTGGGATAATTTGATTAGGAAAATAATGGTTGACTTGATGAAACGATTGGATCGTTTAGTTCAATCTATTTATTTCATTTGTGTCACTGCGATACTGCGTGGCACGTTCATGTGACAGTGTAATGGATCTCTATCCCTGTGAAGTCTGCTGTTGGGTGGTTCCTCTGTCTGGGTACTGTAGTGTCTTCAGCTCTGTTGGGGAAATCTTTTCCCAGCTAAGACTCTAGAACTCCTCAAAACATCAAAGAGAGGGAAGGAGAGGGAGAGAGAGAGGATAGGAGATGAGGGAAGAGAGGAGGAGATAGAGTGGTATGCCCTGTATGTCGGTGCTGATGGAGGCGAGAGAGAGAGAGAGAGAGAGAGAGAGAGAGAGAGAGAGAGAGAGAGCAAGAACAGGAAAAGAGAAGGGGGAGGGGCGAGAGCACTAGAGATTGAGAGAGAGACACGCAGGTATGGGAGGGGGATAGAGGAAAAGAAACCAACCAACCAGCTGAAAGAGAGAGAGATCAGGGCTGTTTGAACGTGCTACAGGGGAAGAGAGAAGGAGAGCGAGATTGTCAGGACGGAGGAAATAGAAGTGTTACCAGTTTGCTGTGCTGCCTGGCGCTAGAAAACATACTGGCCATGGAGAATTTGCATCCCCCCACAGCGCAAACAGGCACACTGGACAACACGTCAAATGTGATTTTCAAAGGCCTCAGCGTCAGCGGCGATCTCTCCCTTTTCACCCACTCTTTTTTTTCTTCTTTCTTTTTTTAGCTGCCTACACTCTTCGTTTTTTTTTTTGTTTTTCTTTTGCGTGCACTCCTGTCAGCGGCTGGGACACCCCTGCCCTCCCTCCATCACTTGTGTCACTCTCCGTTTCCTAAGGAGGGATCTATAAACCGTACGTCAGAAGAAGAACAGTAAGTGATGTGCTTTCTCTGCATCAGAGCCAGAGAGGGGGTAGGTGCATGGGGGTTTATTGCGAGGCAAGCAGATGAGGAGCGTCTCTGGGAGGCGGCTATGTAATCCAACAGAGCGACTTGATGGGGGAGGGTTGTCTATTCAAGTTGTTACATTGTGTGCAATGTGTCTAATTCCTTGTCAAGTGGATGGAAAGAGAGTGATATAAATACTGTGACTGTAGAGGAGGACCGCAGAGGTAAAACTGACAACGAAATGAAGTAAGAAAGCAAGCGAGAGCTGGTGAACGGCCAGAATACATAGGAGCGAGAGTTGGGCAGCGTTTACATTTTTGCAGCAGATTACTCTCTGATGGCAATACCCCAGACAAGAAAAAGAGATAGAATAAGAAAGTGGGACTGAATATGCTAAGATCACAGAGCAGTGGAGAACTACTGAATTAGCAAAGGTCATTTATTGCTGTGCAATAGGGAATTTTCTGTAGACAATCCTACTGGAAGTGATTTTCAATACAAGGCATAAAGGAAGCATTATTTTAAGGCTAGTGCCTATAACATTCTGTCAGAGTCTGATACACACCCACCCACCCACATACGTTGGCATGCCGCCTACTGAGGGCTGTTGCAGGGATGGTGATGGACTTGTGAACAGTCAGAGCAGCTCATGGACATGATCGGTGCTCATACGGGAAGGCTAACTACCATTTGAAACCATACGGTCTATCGCGCAGTGGCTGTCATGACGGGAGGTGAGGCCAATCGAACGCTACTTGGGTGGAATTACCACGAATGACCTGGCACAAAGACGGACACCTACACAGCGGCGTAGCGGTGCCTGGAGTTGCGGCTGGTGGGGGTTAAACATCATCGGCAGGGATTTCCTTGACTCATGTCACACTGGCGCCTCCCTCAGGAGGGTCGGGCACTTGCAAAAAAGCTGAGGTCGTCCGTCTCGCGAGCGCGTCCCCACTGATCTGCATGATATCCTGGTTGGATTGAAAAGTGTGCATGGAAGAGGAATTGCTAGGTGCCTAGGAAGAAGCGCGGAAAATACGTTAAGCAATACAAAAAATAAATCAATGATTTCACATTTGGGAAAACATTACTAGGTTCTCTCTCTCAAAGTAACACCTTTTAAACAGAAAGCAAAAAAACGTGACGTTTATGTCCAAAACAATCAGACGGCCACTTTTGGGATCTGAGGAAAAAATCAGTAGAAGTCATTGTCACACCGCTCAATTGGCCTGTACACACACACACACACACACACACACACACACACACACACAAACACTTCCCCAACCAACACTATTGAGCTCACAGTTCCCCGAAGGAGCATCAATGAGATGCTACAGTGCAACGAGATAAGGCAGCCCTGTCAGACATCCACCTGCCTTCCCTAGAGAGTGCTGAGCCACTTTGCACCAGCATATGCTAACCGTAACCCTAGTTACTCTTTCATTTCAATGGAGTTTGTAGGGGCTATTGTCAAACAGAAATGGCCACTTGATTGATTCAAAAACATGACATTCTGTCAGGCATAGGCTAGGCTACTTAGAAACGTGTTCACGCTTAAGGCTAAGACTCTTATTATTGTTATACTGTATTTCTCCTGTTTTTACTTCAGATTATGAGGCACATCTTAGCTTCTTTTTAAGTACTGTAGCCAAGCCAAAATCTGAACATGGAAATTAAGTATGACCGAGAACACATCATTTTCAAACACAATCTGGGGAGAAATTAGGGATAACTTGCTTACGCAGGGACAGAAGGACAGATATTTTTAATGCGTGAAACTGACTTGTGATTATTCACAATTCCTTTGTTTGAAATGTGAAGAATGATTTTTTTCTCTAAGCTGAATATTATGGCATAGTTTTCCAAGTCAAATTACCTTACAATACTATGTCCAAGTCCTGGTTGCAGCGTACCAACAGAGCACAGTGTTACCTCAGTGTCACCAGTTGACTCCATAACGGCCAGGGTGAATGGTGAACAGAGCTGTTTTGTGTCAATGCACTCTGTGACTCCTTTTGGTAGGATATGTCTCGATCTTCAGCTCTCTGGAACCTGCTGTGGAGTTAAAGAGGCAAGGCCATTGTTTCCAATTGGAGTAAAATGGGCCAAAATCTGGGGATCTGTTCCATCAGCTTTATTAACTGACAAGGTATATGCCTCCATCAGCTTTATTAACTGACAAGGTATATGCCCCCATCAGCTTCATTAACTGACAAGGTATATTCCTTCATCAGCTTTATTAACTGACAAGGTATTTGCCTCCATCAGCCTTATTAACTGACATGGTATATGCCTCCATCAGCTTTATTAACTGACAAGGTATATGCCTCCATCAGCCTTATTAACTGACAAGGTAAATCCCTCCATCAGCTTTATTAACTGACAAGGTATATGCCTCTATCAGCCTTATTAACTGACAAGGTGTATGCCTCAACACCCTACACTACCTTGATAAGCATGTCACATTTTAGTCATTTAGAAGACTGTCTTATCCAGAGTGACTTACAATTAGTCCATTTATCTAAAGATAAACTATGTGAGACAACCTCACAACCATAACACTAAGTTCACATTACTTAATAAACTAGCTTTTAACAAAGTCAGTGCTGTAAGAAAAAACACAAGTGTATGTTATATATAATAAAGCCTACATGCGTATGTACCCAACAATACACCACTGAATGTCCGGTTCTTCATGTAATCATACACTTAGATACACATAAGTACACAAGTGTGTACTTACAAACATGTACATTAATTCACATATAGTTTCATTTAAATACATTTCCACACATGCCTGCATGTACTCATAGCAACCTGCTCAATAAACACACACACACAAACACACAGAGCCTTGTATTTCTACCCTGATGGGGACTAGAAAACAAGAAGTCCATGTTCTTTAACCATAGTCCTAACCTTACCCACAATGCCTAAACTCACAAGTAAGCCCAGTTCTAACATCACCCTACTTTCAAGCTTGACCCTAAACCTAACCAATTATGTCGGAATCCTAAAGTAACCCCAATTCTAACCTTATGCCCAATTATATGTTTTACCCTAAATCTAACCCGTGAATCCAATTTTCTGTAGTAGGGACCTGCCAAAAAACTTTGTGTGGAATTATTTTTCAGGTTTTACTATCATTCTGGAAACATCAAGTCCCCACATGTAAATATACTGAAGACGTGGATCACACACACACACACACACACACACACACACACACACACAC